>PPHD01025926.1:0-11613 GCA_002909625.1 Bambusicola thoracicus
ATGGAATGAAAAATAACCCTGAATAAATTCATACCATCTCCTATAAGATGATATGATGGCACACTGAAGTAATATCTGAACCATCAAATATACTGATTTTTTTTTTTCCATTTAAAAGACTATGTCTTTCTAATAAACATGAAGCTACACTTTATGAGGTTTCAGCAAATTACATACTATGCATTCTCATGCATTCACCAGTTTTGTTGGAACAGCTTTGGGCACAAGACATCACACGCCCAAGGTATTGGGAACAATAATTTCATGCTGCTCCTAAAAAGCTTGGGTTCTCAAAGGATTGTACAGTCCATCCTTGTTGGGAATAAAAGTGGAAAGAAATGAACCTCTGGAGCATCTAGAGCAATACAAGCCAAACAGACTTTAAAAGTCAACCACAGTTTACTTAACCATAGCTATGAAAGCACTCCTACTAAAAATCAGTACCTTCCCAGCTCTATATAGCCTTTTTTCAAACTATTTGCTCCACTTGTAATCTTGGTAGAGAACATCATTAATCATGATTACCACTCCAAAGGTAGGAGAATGGTCTGATTTGCTAAGACCTACATCCTTGAAGATATTGAGACAAAGGCCAGTCAATATTTTTAATAACTTCTCAGGCAGATAGAAACAACCCTCACTGACTTGAGTGGTTATTCAGAAACCAGAGCTATCAAGATACTCTGATAGTTTGCCTCAAGTCCCTGTGAATACAGTCCTGGCCAATGTAATGAAAGCCCATTGCATTAGAGGCAAGATTTTTATTTCAATGTTGCTGAACTATGTGCTTTTCTCTTCAGTATACAGTGTGAGCTGTGAGAAAGTACACTCCTGATTGATTTACAAATTTAAACTACTCCATGCTTCCAACAATACATCAACAGCTCTGTAAATTCTGATGTCCAAAATTATATGCGAACTTTACAGCCACATTCAGCTCTAAGACATTTTGGTGAGAACATAAGGAATTAGCAATCTGAAGGGGAACTTCAATCATATCTGTTTTTTTTCCTCCCCATTTCCTCCAAATTTTACCAAAAGCTTTTAAAACTGTGGCTTTTTTCAAAGTTTGCACTCTCATTTAACTATATGTTTCTATGTAACAAAAAATGATCCTTTCTCATGCTTGTATGTTTTCGTAGTTGCATTCCATGTCACTTTTCTCTATATTAGTGAAAAGTAAATTCAGATGCAGTTAATTCACATTTACAGGCAGAACATCAAAATGCAGAAAAGTGGCTATTAATTGTATTCAGTAAATTTTGCAGCAGAACTGCAAAGCCATAGGAAGTAAGAGCAGTTACTGGTAGAGCAGTTTTTCATAGTGAATACTTAATCCTAGCCCCTTAATTGTGATTAAGAAATAGTCACACCCCCTCTCTTCTAAAACCATGAGTGCTGTTTGAAGATGCCGAAGACCATTCTGCAAGCAGTTAAAGAAGTAAATGCAAGCTAAGTCTCCTAAAACTTAAATACCAAATTCAGGCTAAGCTAGCAATAGATCAGTATACTACCCTCATGGTTAAACTAACAGAAGCAGCTCAGCTCACACCTCTCTTCTCAGTAGTTTTAGTGGCTATTTCTTCAGTACCCAATGAAATTTCCATTCTAACACAAAGGAAGCCCTGAGGTGCTATGCACAAGGTACCAATTAAAAATTCCACTGTCTTTGCAAAATGCAATGAAAAAAAATGATATCCTGAACATGATATTTTTCTATAAAACTGTTTTTTGGTTGAGGATAGAAAAAGATTAATTTCAAAACTCATTAGTCATACAACTATATGATAATGCATAGTAATTTCAGCAATACAGAAACACATTTTATATGTGTATATATTTTAGAGGCAAACTTACTTTCCAAAAGATCTTTTCTCAATGTCCATTTTGTATACAGCCTTCTAAAAATCTCACTGTAACAAAACAGTTCTAAATTCTACATTTTTAGTTCAGAAACAAGGGAGCATGCATTCAAGTAAAGCAAGTGAAACACATATCTTTTCATCTCAGCTTGTTAAGAGTAACAGGCCTAGACATAAAGAACCCTTGGAAAAGAAGCCTTTAAGAGAAAGTCCAAGAGGGAATGTTCTTCAAATAGTGCAGTCAAAGGGGATAATAAACATAGCACTTATTTTATGTGGCTGAATTCCAGCTGAAGAAATATGTGAAATAAATACAGATTATACTAAACACACCTTCCTGAAAAAATGAATGGAATGCACAAGAAACACAGCACAGAGTTCACAAAAAATATTAATAATAATAATAATTCCAACAATTCATTAAGACAAGTAATCTAATTGCTTTTTAATAACACCTAGATTTATTCCAGGAATTTGGAAAAAAGACACCAAAACAAAACAACAACAATCAAAAGAAAGGGCACATTTCTGCTGCTTTGATTTTTTAATTTAGGTCTCTTTATTAGATCCTTATCAGAGGTACTAAATGCTTTTCCATTAAGATGTGACCAAGCCAGAATTAACGTAGACTTAATTCTAATTCTATGTCTCTGAGGTCTTCATTTTACAAACAATTCCACTACAGTATTATGCTTTTCTAAGAACTGCCTTATATTAGCTGCATCTAAGAAGTAGCTATGTTAAGCAAGTTGCTATAAGCTAAAAAAGAAAACCAACCAAACAACAACAACAACACATGAAAAATATTTACTAGTTTTGTTCCTGTTTGTTTTTCCTTTTTACTTGGGAGATCATGCAAGCTGCTTTTTCCTATATTTTATACTTTCTACTGTTCTGATCACAGATTGTTCCACTTTCTGCATATCTTTATATTGTTCAACTCCATGATATATCAACCCCTATACCTCTTCAAGCTGTCTGAACCTGGGCCCTTTGGAGTTACTACCAAGTAGTGAGACTTAACCATAGAGGTTGAGAAAGATCTAGCTGTTGCTGCTAGACTCTTCCTTCCTGTGCTACATTTATGGGAAACTGAAACTAAAGGGACAAGCTTTGGATTAAGAACAATATTTGGCTCTTCCCAGCAGAAAGGTCACAGTGCTTATGCAATTGGCCTCTGAACTTGGGTACAAAAGAGAGCTGCTGTTCCTGCTTCCCAAATAGTCACTGGAGTGATGATTCTGCTCTTCTTTACCAGGATCTATAAATCAGTTTAACTGAGGACAAAGCATAGCACAGAAGGCATGGGTGCAGAGAGAAACCATTTTCAAGGAACAGCACAGAGGCTAAACTTACATGGCCAAAGCTTAAAATCAAAGCCCAAATTAAGTCCAAATAAAAAAAAATGTAGCGTAAGCATAGAAAGAACTTCACTGTTGCAGATACAGTAGCTAGAGGTATTGTGATTCTACCTTACAAAGTGATAAATGATTCTCAAGATGAAGACCTTGAGATACATAAAAACCAGATCTGAGTAGCTAAGTACATTTCAGGTCTCCTATCACAGATTCACATGTGTAGAAATTCTAAGTAACCACTGCACATTTCCAATAATGCTAATGCATTAGTTGAATGAAAGTAGAAATACAAAATGAATTCTGTGCACGTACATAGAAACTATCAAGCTTTCCAGAAGTAACATAGTCCCAAACGTACAAAAAAAGAAAGAAAGAAAAAAAAAGATATCCCACAGAAGTTGAGACTTCCACTTGAAGAAGATATTCAGTAATACTCGCCTTGCCCTTTCAGTGAGAGGTTATTTTTTGAACGGGGGTTAACATATGTTGAAAAAAAAAAAAGGAGAAATATTTTACAAAGCACATATCTTCTACTTTATACCTATACTTAAAAGTTTTAAATCTCCAACAAGCTCCAGAGATTTAACTAATACAGTAATTACAAGTTACTTTATTATTACATGCAAAAATTATATCTGATAAAGTGTGCAAAAGGGAGAATTTTCTTATACTTTCTTTATTTCTCATACTACTCACTTCATAGATCACAGGACTTGTCAACTACGTCCTGAGAAAGTTTCAGGCTGTTCTTACTTGGGAATCTCTGAAGATGACTGTAGGCATTTCAACAATAACATAACACTCTGACTCACTGAAATGGGAGGAAGAAGCTCAGAAATACATTGTGTTTTGTCACAGAAGCGTGGCTGCTATTTCAAGGTAGAAACATTCACTTTAGTCCACATTTCAACCTGGAACATATCAAAGCTCAAAGAATCAAATCAAGTAAAAACTACTGTTTATTGGAAAAATGTAGAAATTCAATGGTATTCATGGCATCCAGGTTTGTTGAATGGATTACAGCAAACATCATTTAATAGGTACAATAGATGCTGACCTTGTCATTTAGTAAAATCTACTTTGTTTGAATAAAAAGTTGAAAAGCACACACAGAATTATCCACAAAAATAATTCAGTGAAAGCTGATCTACCAGGAAACTAAACTGGGAATGAAATTCAGCTCCCTCCAAACACAGTGAACACAGAGCACAGAAAGATATATGAGATAAAAGATAAAAACTTAAAAGTAATGGAAGTTTAACCATTCTGAAGTTATGACCTTTTCTGTAGCATGCATGAAACTAGGATTCATTGATGAAATGATGAAGGTCTGTTTTCTTTGCACTGCATTCAAAAGACAGATATTATGTCCCCTCTTTGCAAGAGAAAAGGGAGAAAAAATGCCAATCAGTGCATAGGTAAATGCAATGCCTCATTCTGTCATTTTGTTTAGCATGAAGTTAATGCAAAATACATATTAGTGTTCTATCTGTGGTAAGAAAGATGCACTTAGAATTTGACTTTTTCATATGTATATATTTATAATTTATGTTATGTTTCTTTTCCTCTGCTCTTAACTATGAGCTACCTATTTTATTAAGCTCATGAAAGTCTGGTATGCAGTGATCATTTTTTTTTTACTTATGGAATCATTTGGCTTTTTTATTGTGATGAAGTGGGAAGCTGATACAAATCTTCTGATTAAGAAAGACATCAAAATTCTGTATCCTTCTAAAAATCACATATTAATTTGTCCTTGCCTATAAACTTAGAGAAACAGTATAATGATATTGGTTTTCTTCTCAATACAAGCATATTTTAATAATATACCTTAGTTTATATTTTTAATTAATAGGTATCTGTCTTTGCACATGTTCTCTGTCAGATTTTACATTATTTTTGAGCTACTTTTTTCTGCCATATATGCATGCTTTTGTGTTTATAACAGTTAATTCTTCCAGCAATCCTGAAATCACAGGAGTTTTCTATGCAGTTGTCTCTGTTGGAATAAATCATTACGTTTTTTGTATTTATTTCTCAGTAATGTTTTAGGCAGAGGTTCAAGGAAAAGGGGAAAAAAAAAAAAAAGGTTACTCAGCTCAAAATTGTTTCTTATTGTCAAATTTAAAAGATTTCAAACCAGGGACATAAACGAAATCCCAACAAGCTAACTACAAGTTCGTTAAATTAGGTATGAAACTTTCCATAGGTTGGGGCAACATGTCCTCTAAAAATACTGATGTCCAACTATCTGCCAAGACCTGACCTTTGAGAGTAATTTCTAGGTTGAATAACAGTAGGCTATTTTCCACAGGCAATTGCTACCCTGCAATCTGATCTTAATTAGGAAAATAAATTTAATTATTTTTCTATCAAGATGGAATTTGGACTACTCACATATCCAGCAATATGAAAGCAGAATATTAATTCTGGAAGTTGAATTCAACAGAATCTCCACACATAGTCAGTGACCCATTACAGCTTACTAAGAACATCACCACATAAGATTCTACCTGTAATAAGCACATTAAGTTTTATTCAGGTGATTTATACACCTTCAGGGGAATTATTTTTAGTAGAATTATCCTAGAATCTGCCTTCAGATGAACAACAGCTCTTCAAATCAGGACCACTGTCACCAGATATCCTACTCACTTCACAAAAAGACTATGGTGTTCATACAGAAAAGAAAGTTCTTACAGAAGTAATTAACTACGAGGGCTGATCCAAAAGTAATGCCTCCTATTTTATTATGTTTGCCCATGATATCAGAGGTGGCTATTGGTGGAACAGTAGTAGAGCTTGAACCTTCCCAGAAATATTCCATTGCATTTTGTTGCCATGCAATAGATGGAAGCAGAGGGGCACTCTGAGAGAATGGAAGTGAACATAAAGCAAAGATGTATCAATGAATTCCTCTACACAGAAAAAAAATGGCATCCATTGACATTCATCAACATTTGCTTAACATTTATGGAGACCAAACAATGGATATGAGAACAGCGAGGCAGTGGGTAGTGCATTTCAGCAGTACTGACAGTGACGTAAAAGACAAGCCAGGTTCCAGACAGTCACGTACAGCAGTCAAACCATGAAATAAAGAGCATCTTGATGAGGTCATCTGCACAAATTGACTAGTGGTGATGATTATGTTGAAAAATACTGTTTTGTAACAGAGAATTTACTCTATCAAATAGTGTTATCGTGCTTTTTGTATCTGATGTCATTTCCAAGGAAATAAATAGGAGGTATTACTTTTAGAGTGACCTACAAATTATTCAACTATTTAGGCTGTGATAGTTTTAATATTTTTAAATGAAGTGTTCAAAATATTCCTCATGAAATGTAAATAAAATGAAGAACATACACCTAAAGAATGTATGTCAATAAAAAGTTTTGTGTAATATCAAAATATTAGTTTCATTTGACATTCTGCAGTTGTCACCCATAACCTAACAGCTCTGAAAAGATTAACTCATACTGTTGTTTTAACAACTCATACTGTTGTTGTTTTACTGTAACTACTCTACTAGGAACCTTACTATGACAGAAAACATATTAAGAAATATACTCTTACAACACAGTCGTGACAATAAGGCGATTTCTTGAAATCTTCAATATTTAAGGCAAACATAGGCTTTGGGATGTATCTTTATGCACTGTAAATTTAAATAACTACTATATCTCAGCAAAGTTTTTTGACCTTGATTACTATTCTTTTGTTGTTCATGTTTTTTTGGTTTTTTTTTGGTAACATACCTATCTCATAGGCTACTGAAAACATACATACTCAGTAAAGTTGTTGTGCAAGTGCTCTAAAAGCAGTGTCATTTAACTAAGGGATACCAAGTCCATAACCTAACAACAATAGTTCAAGCTGTTAAGTATGATTAATTATTTCATCACCCTACAGAGAAGTAAAAATAAGCTGCAATTACTGGCTTAGCAAAACCAGATGGATTTCCTGGAAACACAAGGAATTCGTGCTTGGTTACTTCAACAAAGCAATCATAGGAAATGTAAAAAAGAAAAATGAGGGCAATTCTTTGACAAAAGGTGAATTTGTGGGAGATGAGAAGTTCACTGAAGAAATGCTAAGAAAGAGTGGCACAGTTAAAGGATTAGAAACAAACATTAAAGTAATAAGAGGATTGGATGCTTGCCAACGTGACTCACATCTACAAGAAGGATCATAAGAAGGATCTGGGGTACTACAGACTCACCAGCCTGACCTCAGTGTCAGGGAAGGTTATGGAACAGGTCGTCTTGAGGGAGATCACATGGAAGGTATGAGACAGCTGAGGGATCACGTCCATTCAGCACGGGTTCATGAAAGGCAGGTCCTGCCTGACCAACCTCATCTCCCTTCTATGACCAGGTGACTCACCTGGTAGATAGAAAGGCAGTTGATGTAGTCTACCTAGACTTCAGCAAAGTCTTGGACACTGCCTCGCACAGTATTCTCCTGGGCAAGCTCACTGGCTGTGACTTGGACAGGTACATTCTTGGCTGGGTAAAGAACTGGCTGGAGGGCCAGGTCCAGGGAGTGGTGGTGAATGGAGTAAAATAGAGCTGATGACTGGTCATGAGTGAAGTTCCCCAGGGGTCAGCTTCAACTTCTGAAGATTATGCTTCTGTGACATCCAGCAGAAAATCTGAGAACTGAGCTGTCATGGGAGTTCATCTTTTCACGTTCTGATCGATAGTGGACAAAGTACCCTAGCAGAGCACACTTGTACAACGTAAGCATGAAGGGACATCGCCCAGCACATTTATGGATTGAAAATCTAACTCCACTTTGCAACGCTGCCTACCCAGTATTCCTCAACAGATTTGAATTCACTGCATTGTTTCCTACAGATTTTGACATTTAGAACTAGAAAGTGTACTTTAACTCTAGAAGATAATCTAACCTATATTAGGTAACATAATCAAAACTGACTGATCTCCTTTTACATGGATTAAAAAGCTGCGTTAATATTGCTCTTGGGGCCATTATAAATGTCTTACATTGCACACCTTTAGGCTACATCAAAGTTTTATCACAATCATTATAAAAAATTTTACACTAATAAGATGGTCTTCAAATGAATAAATTGCAATTACAGAGTGATTACCACTGTTTCAACTTACATTTAGTTCACATGTTAGTACAGTGATGGATAACATGCATGGAAAAAAATTAATGCATGATTCAACTTCACAGTTTGTCACTAACCAGGTTGATTTAAGTCCTAAGTAAAAGTTGAAATGTCAAATCTACTTGGAAGATATAAGGTAATAGACATTCCATTTGCTTCTGTAGTGCACAACCAATAACATACTAATATTTATGCAGATAGGGTAACGCATTCTCCAAGCCCACACTGCAACATATTTCGTCTCAAATTAGCCAGTAAATCACTATTGCAGTTGCTATTAACAATCATAAAGCCTTTTGAGTTTTACAGGGTGTTCATAATGAGCCATTCCATGTAATTTATATGAAAAACATGACTCAGCTCTTCAAACACAGCTAATCTTTGGATGCAAGATTTGCTGGGTGACCTCTTGCTATCTTTGAAGTGATATGTAAAACTGAAAGGGTTTTGGCAATCTTTCAGACAAAAGCAGTGATAAAACAACATTCATGAAGTTTCTATTAAAAATGTGTTCACTTTTGATGAATGAAGCTTACATAGAAAATGCTGTATAATACCTGAAAGGATTAAACTCACAGAGATGTTTTCTAAAATGGGTATAAGCATTAATTATCATTAGCTCTCTGGATCTGGAGGTGCATTTCTCTGAAAGGCTGAAGCAATCTGACATCTGCTGAACAGCAGCTAACACAAGTCCTTGACTTTGATAAGAGTGTATTAATTTTTGTATTTCATCTATTGAAGTGGCTGGGAAACACAACAATGAGTCCTCGCTGAATTGTGCTAATGAGGTTCCAGAGAGGGCTTTACTTCTATGCAGCTTCTCAGCAATAGAAACATTTTCACTTTCATTTCTTAAATTTCCTTAGCATTGCAATTTCCTTAGCACTTTTCTGATACCACAAGATAAATAAATGTAAATTGCTTTACTCTTCTAGCTTCCTCCCGTACAGTTAACAGTGACTCATCTTTTTAGTGTTTTTATTGTAGATTTGTGGGGGGCTTTCTTACAACTTTTTTTCTGTCATTGTTGCTCAAGGCAACATAATGACATGTTATTTTAAGAAAAAGGGACAGCGGGCTTCGAATTTTCTCAGTCATCTCCATAGCTATAAGCTGGTTTCACTTCTCATTGGCAGCTGTAAGACTTGTAGGTCCAGCCTACCCAGTACCTAACAAAGTGCCAATCAAGAGTGACAAAAGCCAGAAGATATCCTCTTTCCAAACAAAGTGGCTCTATTTTAAAAGTCAGTTAAAAAAAAAAAAAGAATTAGAGAAATAACTTTTCGCACCTGAAAGAACATTTATATTCCTATAGCTGCAACAAGCACATTAAAGAGAGAATCAGTTATTCTTCAAAATACAACCCTTTCTAATGGAGTCTACATTTCATCTTAATGGCAATGGCAAAGGGAGGTACAGCAGAAGACTAAACTGAACTTCTGTGACTGCAGAGAAATGTTTCATTATTAACACATTTTTATGGTCTTCAGAAGTACTTCAATTATGTCCTTCTGACACCATCTTTAGGATTATTCCAAAATTTACCATTTATATGAGAGTCAGTCTTCCCCACTTTGGAAAACAAAAGAGAGATGTGATTATCTTTGTTTCAAAAAAAAAAAAAAACAAAAGAAAAAAACAAATGTTTGTTGGGAGTGGCTCTGAGCTTAGGAACTGCATTCATCCACATTTATTTCTGAGAGCAATTAGAAGGAATGCAGAGTGAATATCTAAGAAGATATTATCGTACATCAGATTGTTCACAACAGCCAGACCATTAACCAGAAGTACAAATTGACTCACTCCTTTGTTGCTGTTTTACAAGCTAAGCAATCCTTCCTATAGAGACTAGTAAAACTAGAGGATTCATTGTGCATGACCTGCCTGAACTTGCATGTTAGCAATCTGCAAAATAAGGTATTCTAGTCTTCTTAAGAAGGGAAAGTACAGAGTAAAGGACACTAACTTTAACTGGATGGCACAAATGTAGAGGTCACTGTCATCATTTGATAACATTATCTTTTTTTTTTTTTTTTTTTTTTATGTTTCTCTGCAAATGAAGTTCCAAGCAGGTTTTTGCTTGTTTGTTTGTTTCTCTTACTTGTCTATTTACTTGGGGATTTTTTTTATTTTTTTGTTTTTTAAAATGGATGAGACAATTTAATGTTCACCACTCTACAGAGCCCCTCCAAAATGAACCTAAGCCACGTGGTCCAGCTGCAAAATCATCTTATCTGGCTCAAATATCCTGTCGCTTTGGGTAATCCGCATGTCTTCCACTCCCAGGATTTTTCATTGTTCATTTCCTAGTCACTTCCCCTTTTCCAATGGTTCCCAAATCTTTTGGTCAAATCCCTTGCTTACTGCCAGTTACTGTCATAAATTGCTATTTTTCCTCAGTAATGTGCTTTTAGCTCTTCAGCAAAATAGATTATCAGCTTCTGATAGCAATTCATACGTCTGTTAATTTGGGACCAGTATGTTCTAGATACATAGAAAAAAAAATCACAAGAATAGCAAGAACTGTTTTCTAGATTGTATAATCCTCAACTCAAGAGTATACTTAAAGTATGAGAATACAGTGGGTTCAAGAGCTACAATCTTGATTCTCATATATATTACTGCCAAGAGAAAACTAAGATTCTGAAAAAAATACCAGGGATCCAGAGGATAGTAAATATATCTAACATTAAAGGAAATGGTTGTTTCAAAGGTCTGTGGCTGAATGGTTACTGGAAATAGATATCCACACATCAGTGGCTGGTATCCCTTTGGTAGCATAAGTGACTGAACCTGAAGTGTACTTATCCTTTATGTACATCTGCAAGAACAACCATGAAGTTAGCTTCTGTCTAGTAGATTTGTTTCCAATGCTACCAGAGGTTTGTATTATGCAAAAGTACATTACTGTTTTTTTATTTATTTATCCCAATAGCTAACAGTAACATAAGAGATCCTAAGGTGTTACAGCTAGCGCAAGCAGTACCAGATGGAACAAATTGTATTGTTATAAAGCAAGAGCAAAATAAAGATCTTACCGATATCTAGGCTCGCAGGAAAGTTCCCAAAGGGAGGATCTCCAAATAGAGATCCTTCCTCCTGGAGAGTCAGCCCTTAAATGGGGGCGAGGAGGGGTGGAGCATGGCTCCACCCCTTCCAATCACTCAGGTGAAACTGCATTCACCTGTGCCCCTGCGGCTGACTCAATGCTTGCCTCAGGTGGTCAATCAGAGGTTCAGGCCATGATTC
>PPHD01025930.1:0-11611 GCA_002909625.1 Bambusicola thoracicus
CCCTCATCAAAATCATTTACAAAGATATTAAATAAAAGTGGCCCCAGTACCAAGACCTGGGGAATGCCGCTCATGACTGGCCACCAACTGGATTTTAACTTCATTGACCACAGCTGTTTGGGCCCAGCCATCCAGACTGTTTCATCTAGTGGAGCATACACCCATTCAAACCGTGGGCAGCCAGCTTCTCCACAAGAATGTTGTGGGGGACAGTGTCAAAGGCCTTACTGAAGTCCAGGTAGACCACATCAACAGCCTTGCTCTCATCCACTAAGCGGGTCACCTTGTCATAGAACGAAATCAGGTTTGTCAGACAGGATCTACCATTCGTAAACCCATGCTGACCGGGCCTGATCCCCTGGTTAACGTTTAACCGGTCCATGATGAATCCCGAGATTATTTATTGAGAATTTATTCTCTCTTAGCTTTTATTAACAATTCAAGTTAATGAATATATTTAACCATTGCATTTGACCATGTGAACTATATGGCATACACAGAGTAATAGTGCACAGAGTGCTTTTGGAGAAAGGGGGTTTCAGAGTGGTCTCATCCAAGGCGTTTGCACTTCTCAGTGTCTGGGAGTCCCCACAGTGCTCAGGGTGTACTCCTTCATCACCACAGTACCCTTTCCTGCCTTGATCCTGAAGATTTTTTTTTTTTTTTTACGCCCTTTTCAGGAGATCAGAAGTAAAGGACATTGCCTGTTTTGCAGGCATTCTTGTTTTTGCCTTCTAAAATTTCTGTGTAACACTGGCCAGCACCACTTCAGCAATGATCACAGAGATACTCAAGTAATCAGTAAGATAGGTCTCATTTTCCTATATCTTCAGTGTTTAGTGTGAATGCTACTAAACTTAACTCTCAAAGCCTCTTAACTCTCAAGATAGAGACCTTTCTTCACTCTCGACATCAAGACTGCAGTTTTAGGAATTAAGATCTGACAAGAACAATGACCCAATTTTTTCTTATACATAATGGAAACAAAGAGGTACATTCTCTGAATGCTGAATATTTTGCTGCAGTGAGCATGGCAATTCTCTAGTCATTATTTTTTCTTGTTTAAATATTTTAGCTTAAGCATGTAAAGTATGGTGGAAGAATCTGGGAGCCAGTAGATGAAAAACATATTTGTTGCAACACTGTTCACTGTAAATTTAAATAAAAAAGAAATAGGAAGCAAATTACAAAGCTTTCCTGACAAAGCCATGCATTTATCTGCAAAATTAAAGTTCCAGAAATAAAATGCATGCAAATATATTTGTGTACGAGAAAATTTTCAGTGGGTGATGCTACTTAATGAAGTATAATATCTTATAGAACAAATGGAAGACATACAATTGTTCTGTGCTATGAATATTTAAAAGTCATTTAACCAGGTGAGCATTTTTCACAGAATTCTGTTTCAATGTAATAAAAATATGTTTAAATGTATGTTTGAAGCTCTTCAGGGAAGTTTGGAATTCTTTAAGGATTATGGTACGTGTCTCTAAATTGAGCTTGGAACACATCTTTCCTTCCATAAGGGAACTGTTCAGTGACTACACATAGAGGCTTCCTCAAATTTTCTAAATGTTTAACTGTTTATGTGTCTTGTGCAAGTGGAGGAGTGTAGCAGCAGGGCCTGAGGAGTCTGTGTTCAAAATACTCTGTGTTAAATACATGTGTTGTGCCTCTGGGCACCCAATGAAGTAGGAAACTCTAAAGTTCCATTATGACTATTATTTTTTCCCCAAATACTGAGGTCTTGGGAATGTCCATATCTTACAAATTAACAACATTTCTCGTCTTTGTGACACTTTAAGCACAGACCATTACCTCACCTTTAATTTTTTTGTAGTGCAATTTAGAACATCTATACAATATTGAAAGAAAGAGGATGAAAAAATCATTAAACAAAGGTGATACATATATTTTATAGTGAGTGACCTGCATCAATTTATAGAATATACATCTTGCTTATGGAAATTACTTACCTTTTTGGTGCTTTTACTACATTATAACTACTTAAGGGAAAATCTGAGTCTTATGAAATGAATATAGATTTTCTTTTGCGGGGGTGGGAGGGAAAGATTGCGTTATTTGAGGCTCTATCTTATGATTTAGTATGTGCATTTCTGCACATCTTCTCTGACATATTTTGTAGAGCAAAAGCAAGAGTATTTTATTTTCTTATTGTTCTTGTGTTGAATTTATTGGTTACAAAATGCTAAGAAAACATATCCTAGAAGATACAAATACTCAGCGCAGTATAAGCAATACTTTGTCCTAGAGGGGACTCAAGACTATGTTGCTAAGAGCTTGGTAATAGGATCAGGAGCTTTTCACCTCAAGGTCATCCTTTCCAATCTAACCACAGGCAAAAAATAACTGAAAATTGTTACCAGCTGATATGGTTGTTCATTTCTTGATGGTCACATTACAAAGCAGGACTGACTGCATTATAAATTTTCCATGACAAATGACATTTATGGGCATCCTTGTTGTCAGCATCTGACAACTGAGGCTGGAAAATTGAGGAGGCGGCCTGCAAAGTAGAGCAGCCTCTGTTTGAAGTCATGTTCTTTGAACAAAACTAAGGCACGGTAGGATATGAGGACCATTGTGGTATTACACTGAGTAGTAATCTATGTTATCCGTCTCCTAATTCAATTAGCAAGTAAAGGCATTCAGACTCCATGCCCTTAACTGCAGTGTTTTTTAGCAGTGAAAGATATAACCACAAAATATAATGACTGAAAGTCATGCAATTTGATTAGCAGATTATTTCTGGCCCTTTTTTCATACACTGTCAATAACGTAATGCAAAGGTTATGCTGTTCAGTGTTAACAGTGTTTCATACTGTAAAAAAAGGTAACAAAATAAATCTGAATAAAATGTACTGTGGTATATAGAAAGCTATAATTTCAAAAGAACACAATATTCCTCCAACCTCCCTCCTCCCCCCCACTTGGATTATTTAAAGTAGTATGGGAAAATCAATATTTAATTTTTCCAGTACACTGAAGGAAGAACTGAATATATATTTCAAGCTGATAAAATGTTAAAATGAATATACTCCAGTACAGTTTGCCATGGGGTCTTGAATAGTTGCATGTGAATTACAATGAAGTGAAGAAGTAGCCCTTTTGATGGAAAGGCAGGGCATTTTGGACTTTTTTTTTTTTCCCAGGGGGCTAATTCTGTTTAAAAACAAAGAAAAAATACCCTTTTTCTAGGAAAAAAGATAAACCATATTGTGGAGAGAAAATTAAACTACATTAATGATTTCCTTGAGACAATTCAGAGTAGATTTTAGAGCCAGTACCTTATCTGGTTTAAATCAAATTCATGTCAGGTAAGTTGGCTTCTCCTTAGTTAGTTTGACTGTGCTGTCTGTGTGTAAAGCTGGATCCAGATGAAGAACACAGCAAAGGAGATAATGATGTAATACAGGAACTTCTACGATGTTTGTAAACATTCAAAGAGGGCTGGATGTGGATATGGGATTGTTAAAACAAAAACCAAAAGGAAAAAATAAAAAATGCAGTAATCAAGAAATCCAGTACTGTTTAGTTTTCTGAATCTATCAAGTCATTTGAAAGATAAATACATAAATAGCCTCTAGGATGATCTCTACGAAAGTTTCCAGCCATACGTTAATTTGTAAAGTGAAAATGTGACAGTTAATCCAGCAGATTCTCAAGGCCTGTGCTTAACAAGAATCTTCACAAAAGCAAGTCACAGAGATGTGGGAAATTGCTATGATATTTGGAGCTGAGAAAATAAAATTAGCAATGCTGTATTGGGAGTCTATGATGGATCCTGTCCCATATCTTGCTGTAATGGGACATGTTTAGGAAATCTTGTCTGAATGTTCACTAGTGCTTCTCAAAAGAGTATGTGAGAGTCACGAGATTCATTAGGGAAGTCTCTCATTCTCTTATTTTATTTTTCATTATTTTTTCATTTTTTTAACCATTTAAAGAAATGCAATACAAGAATTATACATAAATAAATTGTGAATGCCCTGCTGTCATTACAGTCAGTTGACAGGTACGTTGCAGAGATGATTTTACTAAGCTAGGCTTTCCAATGCCGAATAGTTTTTATGTATGACAGTGTTTTATTAAAATGTCAAGCAAGATGGACTTGAAAGTGATTTTTATTATTTGCTAGATGAAATAGTAAAAAGGAAATACTAAAACTGTAAAAGCTTGTTCTATGTGTAACATCTCCATAGGCTGATAGAAATGCTTTTGCTGTCCATTAATAGGTTGCACAAAAACACCACTACCAATGACAGAATAGCTTACGTGAATATTAACTCAACCTTAAAAAAGAGTGACTCAGGGCTGTATGTACATCTCAATAGAGTCTTTTTTTCTTTCCTTATTTTTTTTTTTTCCCTGTTATCCTGTCACAGTAAACAGACAATCCTACCAAATTCTCTCATTTTACAAAGGAATCACAGCAGATGGCCTGGGACAGGAAGGCACACCAGTAGTGGTCTTTGTTCCCCTTCAGTCTAGTATTTGATAGCACAATATGCTTTGGACATATGATAGGGGAATGGGTATAAAACAGCAGAATATGTTTTCTGTATTTTTTATTGTATTTTTATTGTAGCCAAACATTTCCTGAAACTGGAATACTTATGCACCCATGTAAACTGCAAGTGCAGCTGGTTAGAATGTGGTGAATGTCTGTTATGAGCGATCTGTTAAAGGGCTACGAATTATTTTCAGGTACAAATCATTAAAGTTCAGAAGACTGACTTCAGGCAGGAAATTTTGAAAAATCATACTGAATGCTTGCAATGGAAAAAGTAGGTTCTGTATCATACTGTAGTAAAAACAAAACAAAAACAGCAAAAGACACAACCAACAAAATAAAATAAAACCAAAACAGCATCAACAAAACAAACATCTCTTTGCTAATTATTTTATATAACTTTGTGACTCTGAGTGCAGTACTCCTTAGGAAGCTGAAAACATTGTATACAAGTCTACAATTTTTTTTCCCCTAATAATTTTCCTTCTTTATTGGCCTCAACATACAATTTTACACTTACATAGGGAAGAACTATTGAACAAAGCAGATTCTGTGTGTAACAGGTATGGATGTAGATCTAGCAGGTACTCCCACAGAGAACACAGTTTGACAGGACAGGCTCATTGTTTTTAGTATATCTCATACTTTTAGATTAAAATGAAATCACTGCTGAGGAAATTCTTTTAGATATTTTTCTTTAACCAAAGATGATCGGTAATGTTGAGGTCGAAAGAAAAAAAAAAAAAAGACATTGAACTGCAGAGGAGACCCTGATTTTGCAGGTAAGTTTTCAAGGATAGACTTGGGGTAGCAAGAATTGTGAATTTTATCTTAAATACAGTATCAAACTGTTATTTTTCCTCTAAACAAGCTGTTCTACCTTGTATTTTGTTGTTTTTGTTATTGTTGTTTTAAATTCCCAACAATATCATGTTGTGATCCTTTAAGGGAAGACATTTTAGAAAGACAGCATTTTTGTAAGAGTGAAGGCAGAACTGATTAACCTCTTTGTCTTCATGCTAATAAACTAGCTACTCAGTCACAGTACATCTGTGCGTAGCTAATTCATATAACCAGCTAAGACAATTATAATCTGCTGTAATTTTTTTATGATAGAGACATCAAGTAAGAGCAAGTGGAAAACAAGTAAAATTTCTTAACGTGCTGAACTTCCCTGCAGAAATACATCCCATGGCCTTAGCCTCATTGTACACGCCCTTAACTGTTGTAGCAACTATGTTTTGTTTGTTTGTTTGTAGAAAATATTGTGTGGCTGTGGTAGCTAAGGGGGCCCTTTTGTGGGGTTAAGATGTGGCTGAGTCTTACCCTGACACCAAGAAACACAGACATACTTAAGTAGCTCAGTGGTAACATATTTGTCCGACCAAGGGAAAATAGAAAATGCTAAGTCTCAGGGGGGCCTGAAAGAGTGATTATGTCTTCCAGATCTCTACGCAGACAAGTGGTGAAAGCTAAGTGGGATTTCTGGCTACTTAATGCCTAAAAATAGATTTTTTCCTCAACCTGCTACTTCTGGGAGAGAGTATTATCCTCAACTTCCATCCCTATTCTCTCAGGAAAGTTTAGATCTTGGCTGGAAGCAGAATGGGCTATATTAGCTCTCACTGAGTTTAAAAACAAAAACATTCTTTTGCACCAGTCATAATAAACAAAATCTCTGCAGTACCTATATCTAGCTTGATGTAAATTCTTTGTATATCTATACAATTTCTAAAAGACAACAGCTCTTCTATGTAATTTCCACAACTTTAATGAGAGGAATAGGTTTGATTTGTATTACACATCCGTAAGTGAGGAAGGATGGAAGTCACTGTTGAGCTGCAGAATTGCACCTAGGAAGCATTACAGTGCAGCACTTAACTACAGGATAGTTTGAATCACCTTGCATAACAGGAGAACTGACAAAGATATTATTCTCCATCATTTTTTTTTTTTTTCCCCCTAAACGAGGTCTGTTCATCAGTTGAAAATAATACAGCTCCTTTCTCTTCTATCCTCACTCAGAACTTCATAACATAATGACCTTTAGCACTCTGTCTTGAAAGACTTTGGAAATAAGTGTGTGATCTAGAGCAATAAAAACTCTGTAGGTTATGTGTGAGGGAGAATATAGAATCAAAACTCCTAATGCCTATTTCAACTAATTCCAACTTAACTAACCTTAACTCTCAGCTAGAAAGACATTTCATTTTGAAGACAGTCCTGGAATTTCATCCTCCAACTATTTTATTGTAAAAATGTACAATATTAAGATATTAAAAATGTACTATTAATAAATTTAAAAATCCTTTGAAGTGCATTTGAATAAAAATCATACGGAATAAAAAATTTACATAGCTGAGTAGGTTCATTTAAGAAAATACTACCTTCTATCAAAATACACATAGGTGTTGGTGGTGAAAAAATGTCAGCAGTGTACCATCACATGTTTTTCAGAAATGGAGCCGTGTCTGTGTTTTATAGTTCAAAAATGCATGCTGTTAATAGCTGAAGCAGTCTGGATACAAACTGAAGTTTGTCTTCCAAATGCTCTGATGCACAGTAAGAGCCTTGCAGGGGATGAAGACATAATTAGTCTCACTGTTGTTACTGCTTGTGAAGCAGAGGAGATGCAGCTGAGGCAGAGCTGAAATTACAGCAGATCTGTTGTTGACCTATGTTCAGAAGTAATGTGTACCTCTTCAGATGTGCCAGGTCCATCTTGGCAATGATACGCACACTGTGCAACATTCATATTTCAGTGAGGTCATGCAGGGCATGCAGTAACATTTAGCTCAAACCTTGCTGTTTTTATTTGAAAGATTCTTAACTCAGGAGGACACAGGATATACTTATTATTATTATTACCATTATTATTATTATGATTGGTTTTGCTTTCATACTTGTCTATGCCATAAGTTTATATGAGAGGATATTAAAATATTCTCAGTGATATATCATGTTTTATCAAGATCTCACTGTTACTATTAGAAGATCCAAGTATAGAGTAGAAATCAAGCACATTTCTTATTTCAACAGTTTACCTAATAGTAAAAACTGTAAGTAAGTATCTGATTTGCCTTATGCATTCTGTAGAAAAATTAGTAATCTCACACAAATTAAAGCAAACCTCAGAGCAGGACAGACTGCAAGGAGAAAACCAGAGGTAACTCAAGTAAACACCTGAAGTGATCACTACGATAATGTGTATTCTGAGGTAATATCCTCAGCCTTAGGATAAGTGTGTAATGTTGATAAACATCTTGTAATCATAAATCTTCATCCCTTAAAGTTAGCATATTTCATAGTGTCTGTAAGCAGATTCAAAAGGATTTGAATTAGACCCCATAAATTAAAAAAGTCCTAATTGGCAACCATGGCCAAATGAACATATACACATATAGTCTCATCTTTAATGAAACTTCGAATAACCTTCCATCTGTTGTGACACAACTTAGTATAACCCCATGATATCATCTCCGTGATATGTCCTATTGTTAGGTACGTATTTTGTCACATTAAGTCACAAATATCTATGGTTAAACTACAGATTAAACAATGCCAGGAAATGTTCCCAGACAGTAGGAAACTTTCATGCATGCTGTTTCATTATTAGAACATTCTCTATCACACTTTTTCTTTGTGTTACTATTGCCATCGATAGCAATTTCCAGGCATATTTTTGGAGTAATTCCAGTGGATCACATGGAATAGACTATTTACATATGGTCACCTTTTTCTGATGATTAGGAGAGCTTGATGGTATGGCTGAAGCCAAACCATACTGAGTAATCTCAGAGCCAGGGAATGCTGACAGTATACAAGGACAAATATATTTACAGTCAAATTGTTTGATGGAATATTTACCTCTAAAAGTGTTTAGTTGAGACTGACATATTCTCAGTTTTACTGAGAAGACATTTTCAGAAGCAGATTAAAGATAACTTGGAGATGAATCTGGCAAGGTATGTAAATGGCAAAACGGAAGGCTTCCACAGGTGCAATGAAGGCAAAAATAAAAAAATAAATAAATAGAGCAAATGCAGACCTGCTGCTGAATGGGGAAAGGTATGTGGTGACAAAGAACATGGAAAGTCAAAAGTACTCAATGCCTTCTTTGTTTCAGTCATTGCAGTATAAGATTGGCCTTCAGCAAACTGAGATCCCCGATACCAGTAGCCAAATTTAAAGCAATGAAAGCATATCCCTGGGGCAGGTCAGGAAACATTTAATTGAACAGTACATACTCAAATTCATAGGATGCAGTTAGGTGGTGCACAAACACCAAAGGAACCAGACAGTGTCACTGAGAATTCACTTTCAGTTATCTTTGAAAGCTCGTGGCATTCAGAGGAGGTTCCTGAGGACTGGAAGAAGTGACATGTTACTGTATATTCAGTAAGGCCAAGAAGGAGGACTTGGGGAACTAGAGGCTGGTCAGTCCCACTTTGTGAAAACGCTGAAACAACTAATCTGGAAAAAAAAGATCAAAACATACAAAGGATAAGAAAGTAAATGGGATTGATCCACATAGATTTATGAAAGAAAAACATGCCTGAGCTGACAGCCTTTTGCAGTGTGATGACTGGCTTGGTGGATGAGGCAAGAGAAGTAGATGTTTGTCTTGACTTCAGCAAAGCTAGCTTTTGACACTCTGTCATGTAATTTCACAGAAAAGTTAATAAAGTACAGGTTAGATAATTAGACAGTGAAGTTGATTAAAAAATGGGCTGAATTACTGAGCTCAGAAGATTATGATCAGTGGTATGTATCCCATCAAGAGGCCAGTCACTTGTGGCGTATCCTGAAGGTTGATACTGGTATAAATATTCCATTAACTTCTTTACTATCTGGACAATGGGACTGAGAACACTCTAAGTAAGTCTGCAAATAAAACAGAAGTGGAAGGAATAGTTGGTACACCAGATGGTTGAGCTGCCATTCAGAGGGATCTCAACAGACTATTTCTCAATGATCTGGAGTAAAAGGCTGACTATCATAAAATCCACTGAAGGCAAATGTCAAATCCCACATCTGGTAAGGAATAACTCCAGGTACCAGTGCTTACTGAGGGTTACCTGAAAAGTAGTTCAACAGAGAAAGACCTGAGGGTCCTGACCATCAGCAATTTGAACAGGAGCAAGCTATGGGTACTTGTTTTTATAAAATAAATAAATAAATAAATAAATAAATAAAGACAATAGCATTCTGGGCTTCATTAGACGGAGTTTTGCCAGCAAGACAAGGGAGGTGAGCTTTCCCCTCTACTCATAACTGGCAAGTCGTGCCTGAAGATTTGATTCTAGGTCTCACCTTCTCAGTGCAATAGAGAAGTAGACACACAGGTTCAAGTTTAGTGAAGAACTGTGAAGATGATGAAGGGATTGGAGCATCTCTCATGCAAGAATAATCTGGGACTGTTCAGCTTGGAGAAGGCTCAGATGGATGTTATCAGTGCATATAAATAAAAATGTGTGGGGTACTGGGCAAACTTCTTTAAGTAAGGGGTTTGGTTTTGATGTGCCTTCCAAGCCTACCAGTTCTATGTGATTTTTTACAGTGAGGAATGAGGCATGACTTGAGTTCTTTTTTTTTTTTAGTTACTTCTTTCAGGTTGGTTTCAAGCATGTATGCTGGAACTTGAGCAGCATCTACAGCAGATGTATCTGTTTATGCTGCTTTCAACTGTCTTGCTTGTGTAAGAGATTATTCCTTTGCATCCTTGTCTCAAAGCTTGCTGAGGGACACAGATGAACAAGTCTAAACAAGTCCTGGTCAAGGGTTGAGAAATTCTTTGTCTGGAGAACACAGATGGACAAGTCCTCGGGAAGGGTTGCAAAATCCTTTGTCTGAGGGACACAGATGGACAAGGCCAGGGGCAGCGAGACAGATATAAGTCAGAGCTTAAAGGCCAGGGAGCAGTCTTTTGTGTGGATTTATCTTGAGGGAGATAGCCATTTCAGGGGGTACTGCACATGACTCTTACCCAAGCACCCATGAATGCCACGTTGGCAGAAGGATAAAAAAGGGACCAACAACCATGAGATTAGGTTTCTGACAACAGATTCCTCATGAAGAGGAACAAGAAGGTTTCTGACGTGAGAAGCCTCACGACCTGCCTCTCCTTCCTGCACTTGCTCTGCACTCTACCTGCTTGCTGCCTAAGGCTGACCACCCTGCTGCTGCTCTCTCCCCGAAAAGGTGTCTGCCATCAGATCCGTCACTACGGAAGGCCTGCATGCAGACATACTCTCCAGGGCCTGCTACCGGAGACCTTCTGCCTCCTCTTGGACTTCTTCCTGGACCTACTCGGTACCTGCATTCTCTGGGTGCCCCAGACCAGCCATGTTGCTGCTGCTCTCTCCCTGCATGTTTGCCTCAGACCATCAGAAGTGTGTGCAGCGGGACTGCTGCTAGATCCTGTTGGTGACTATCCCTGCTTTATGCAATTCTTGCCTCATTCTATCTTGTGTATTGCCCACCTTCCCTTTCCCATCACCCTAAATCATAATAGTCTCTGTCCTCCCCTTCCCCATCTTCCTGGTTAAGATTTGTAATAAACTGGTCAGACCAACATTTGAACCATTGCTTCTTAATCTCACACCGGGTATACATATATCAAAGAACCTCCTATAAACTGGAGTGAGACAGCCTACTGTTATGGGCCTCCTCAATAATGAAGTGAGAGAAGAGAAAGAAAAGAGAATGGAAATTTGATTTCTGTGCAAAGGTAAGTGTGGAAGCCATCTTTTGATGAACTGAGAAAATATGGTGAAACCACTGTCTCACTCCAATTTATAGGAGGGAGAGGAGGTTCTTTGAAATATGTATACCCGGCGTGAGATTAAGAAACTCTAGTCCAGATGTTGGTCCGACCAGTTTATTACAAATGTTAATAAGGGAGATGAAGAAAGGGGAGGATGGACACTATTACAGATTGGGGTGATGGGGAAGGGAAGAAAGGAGATAGAAAAGATAGAAAATAGAAGCAAAGGAGTCTTCATAGGTACAAATTAGGGTGATGGGGAAGGGAAGAAGGGCAGTAGAAAAGATATGAAATAGGAGCAAGGAGTCTCT
>PPHD01025933.1:0-11610 GCA_002909625.1 Bambusicola thoracicus
CTCTGGTAAGTTAAGGTAGCCTTAAGCATTTCAGGACTGTAAACCATGCATTACTCAGTGTAGAGGCACCTTTGAAAGATTATAATGAGGAAAATGTTGAACATTAGACATAAAAAATATATCATCGGTGTTTGTAGTTCTGTACTTCACAAAATGACTGTGAGTGAGGACAGAAAAAAAATGAACTTCCTCCTTACAGTCACGTCCTTACAGCACATGATTTACTTGTGTTGATTTATGTTTGTTTTTTAGATCTCCCAAAGCCATCAACTCTTGCAGGGCAAAAGTTGCAGCATTCTGAGAAGTGAATCTGCTGGTACTTGTGTAGAAATACCCACATTCTGTAGGTGTTTTGTACACATTAAAAAAAAACAGTTCCTCCGCCAGTCAGCTTATAGTCCTAAGAAAAGTGGTAAATGCAAGAGAGGGATGGAGGCTTCACGTTTCTTTCCTCTTGCTAAGGGTAATTGTAGCACAAACACTGGGAGTCCCACTGTTCCAGGTGAATACCTCTAGCTGTTCAATAGTAACATCAAACAGGTTTCATTACTTTTCGTTACAGTTTGTTGACCATAGAGGTTCAGTTTTATTGGATACTATGCGTATCTCTTCCACATGGTGGTGCTGGGACTGTATTTACTGGTGGTGTGCCGTCCTGTCTGTGTAGTGGGCAGGATGGGTTTTGTTTTTGTTGCGATGGAAATGGGACTTTATTAGGCTGCTGTTCTTATCCTTATGCTGGATACTGGGAAGAAGGGAAGTAAGTGAAAGAGAAGTAGTTTTCTGCACAGTATAGTCTCCAGCTGTGCAATCGTTGCATATAATTATGCACAGTTTATTTCCAAATCTGTCCTGCACAGAGCTACCACTGATAAATTACATGGAAATGCAAAAGCACAAAAATGCTTTGTGCACCGGTGTAATGATTTACACTTTAAGGAGATTGGGACAAATATGAACAGCTGTGGAATCTTCACCTACACTTGATACACTATAGCTCAAGTTCTCCGGCTTTCTTAAAGGGTAATGCATGTTCTAACTTAACCTTTCACTGCTTTTGATAATCAGCTTGTGTATTTAGTGACCCTGGATGGGTGAATTTTCAACTGCTACATACCATATAATTTATGTTTAAATTCTGGAGTGTTAGCTGTGGATGAAAATTAGACTGTGATAATAGAATATATAAAACTAAGGGTCAAATTTTCACTCCTGCGCAGTGCGTTCCACTGTTTGCTTACTATTTGTTGGTGATGTCTATTTTCTCTAGAGAATCTGAAAACATGCCCAAAAATCTCAGATCTGGCAAGGCTACCTTGAAAAGTCCAAAAACCTCAGCAAAGAAACAGAGAGGTGAAAAAGCCAAACAAACCTCAAAAGGAAAACCGAAACAGCCTGGTGCGTAAAGTATTGCAGATATGAAGAATGTAATAACCTGGTCTACCCACATACCTGCTGGCTCTGCTACCATACAACATCAGTGAGCTCTGTCCATTTCTCACCTCTGCACATGACATGATTTGCATGTTAATTGTCCCAAGCAGGTGTGAGCAGGTAATGGTAAGGGAAGGTTTCGGTGCACGGAATCTTGCAGTCTACATAAGGTGACAGATTCCTTATGGCTTCTCTCCAATGCAGAGCACCTGTTCAAAATAAAAACAAGCTTTAAATCTCCAAAGTCTCAAAAAATGCTGAGAGCTCCTTAAGATACAGATCTATTTTAAAAGGCTTCCCTCATTTCTTGTGTTGGGTTTGAGCTGTGTGGAATTTATTTTGTGTTTCCTCTTTGCAGTTTAGTCTTAAATGTATACATGAATTTTAAACATCACCTTAGCAAGGAAGGAACTCTATGTTCATAGTTATTTTGTTAGGGAAACAAATTCTCATAACGTCTTGTTATATTTCAGAGGAAGAGGATGAAGTTGATCTTTCTATGGTTGGTATAGGTAAGTGCTATGATGACTGGGCTGTAAAGTAATGGTTTTTGAATGTTTTAAACATTTTGAAGCTTCCATACTAATAATGCCAAGGAACAAAAAGGAAAAAAATATATGAATAGGAAAATTAGAAACTAGCTTACAGTGGTGATTAGAGATGGTAGCGCTCTGAGTAGCAGGCTGTGCAGCAGGAAAGCTGAAATAGATATGGCTTTGTTTTTCATCTTGGGTTGAGAGGAGCTGGGATCAGGAGAAATAAAGAGCATTACAACAGAATTACTGAATTAAAAAAAATCTTTGCATTTCATAATTGCTACACAAATGAAAGAAGAGCATGGCATTTTTATCATTTCTTAATTTTGGATTTCATAGAATAATTATTAAACCCACTGAGGAGGTGATTTT
This sequence comes from Bambusicola thoracicus, assembly GCA_002909625.1. Classification (NCBI taxonomy): domain Eukaryota; kingdom Metazoa; phylum Chordata; class Aves; order Galliformes; family Phasianidae; genus Bambusicola; species Bambusicola thoracicus. Next base: position 2,343 of record PPHD01025933.1, read on the forward strand.
AGCAGATCATCTTTGTTTTTAACCATGGATTTCCACTGACTTTGACTAACCTCTTTTGCTTAATAGAACAAAATGCCATATGCCACTTACAAATCAGAAGGTATTAAGTGCTTCCCTTGGGTGTTTTGAGCAAGAAAAATGCAGTTTTGTGCAGTTTTAAGGGCAGCCATGGTTGACATTGGAACTCTTTGAGGTTTTTTTTAATGTTAGCATTTGTGGAAAAGACTGCATACATCTGATTCAGCATTAAAATAATAATAAACAACAACAAAAAAAGACATATAGAAACTTCTTGCAAAAAACAACAGTTATTTGTAATTTAGAATTTTTTATTTACTGAAAAAAATCACTAATGCAATTAAGATACATACAGATTTGCAATTCCTTCGTCTTTCCTGTCCATTCTGTCCTAAGCCAGTTGAGTACAGCAGAGGATGGAAACTGCATTCCTTTTTGTTGTGCAACTCCAGGTTTCTATCCTCCTTGTTTATGAAAGCACACATCTTAGTTTCAGCTGGCACAGAGTTGTTTTTCTTCATAATGTCTGGTATGATGCTACGTTTTGATTTCAGGAACAGAACAATGTTGATAACTCACTGCAGTTGTTGATGAGCAGTGCTTTACAGAGCCAAGGACACTTCGGTTTTCTCAGTTTCTCTTAATGTTTTAGCAGCACGGGGGTGCACAAGGAGCTGGGAGGGAACAGAATCAGGACAGCTGACTTAAACTGGCCAAAGGGATGTTCCATACCACATGACAGCATGCAGAAGAAAAGTTTCTGCTTCCTGGGGGCTAGCTGGGCACTGGTCAGTGGGTAGTGAGCAACTGCTTGTGCATCACTTGTTATATATTTCTTAATATGTGTATATAGTCATAGCTATTAACTTTTTCCTTTTTTTCTATCTTAGTAAATAGTTTTATCTCAAGCAAATTGGAACTTGAGGGTTTTTTTTTTCCCCTAATTTTCTCTTTCATCCCACTGGAAAGGGAGGGAGGGAGTGAATAACTGCATGGTGCTTAGCCTCCTGCCAGTTAAAGCACAGCAGCACAGCACACAGCACTAGGATACCTTCTTAGCCATACATCCAAGTGGAAAGTTTCTCACTATAAGAGGGGACTGATTTACCCCCGGGTACTGTTTTTGTGGTTGTGGTTTTTTTTGTTTGTTTGTTTTTTTGTTTGTTTTTTTTTTTTTAATTTTTTGTGGGTTTAAGGTATTTTTCCCCACATTACTTTTTATAGGTTTATCAGATACACTTTAAGAAATGCAGCTTGCAAGAGGAGGCCCAATTTTTGGCTCCAATGTATAAAAATATGTAAAGTCTAACTGTAGTGTTGTGGGCTGTAGTAGGATTTCAGTGCATTCCCTAATAAGGTCTCATGTCTTTGACTACAGTGACCTGGGAGTCCTGCAGACCAACTTCTGCAGTTTCTTAGAAGGATTAGATCTTTCCAATCACCCTGGAATAAACAATTTTTTTCTGTCTGTTCTCATAGACAAATTGATAAGCAAAAGAGAAATCTAGGTCTTGGGCTCATTAGCTGCAGAGAGTAGTTGGAGAGCTGACTTGGTCTGGTGTTACTCACAGTGATGACCTCCAGAGGTCTTTCCCAATCAATTTGCCTATAATTTTGTAATTTTTGGAAGCATCTGCACTGACACCCTGGAAATCTCTAAGATATTGAGAGGGAAGATGGGCAATATTGACCATGATTGTGATGAAAGTGAACTAGTGGACCGTACATGCCTATGGTGAGCACTACAAAATAGTGAATGCCAAGAAAATCATACCTGGTATATGCAGGGTGTACCAGACGTGTCATACACTTGGTTAATTGTCATGGATGATTACAGAAGAACAGGCACAGAGCAGCACTGAAAGAGTTGAAAGGATAGATGTCAGATTCATCAAACGTTATATATTATGAGATAGGCTTATGCAGAGATTTCCCAGCTCACAGTCATAAAGAATTTAATATTTTATCATTCCTTGTTGGAATATATTAGAGACAGCTTCTCAGAACATGTTGAGCCTGCTGATCAACACCATCATTTTAGACAGACACCAACTCCAATTTAAAGCACACAGAAGAAAAAATAAAGAAACAAAAAGAAAAAAGCCACCCAAGTACTGGGAATTGAGGTAAAATAGGAAGTATTTCAAAGAAAGGACATAGAATGAAACTCAGAAAATTAAAAATGTCAGAACTTATAACAGAAATCAGCCCATATTAATAGATAAGCCCATTTTAGTAGACAATAAAAATCTCACATACACATCTGCAAATCCTTACTATTTTCCAGTTTATCACGAAATTGAACATTCAAGATAAACATCTGTTTGCCTTCTCAGATGTAAGTATAGGGGTCTTCGTGAAGAATATTCTTAATTTTTGGCAGGGCAGTATTGGCAAGAAAGAAGAGAGTCCCATAGCACAGGAAGATTCATTTAGCCAGGTCTATACTGCTCTTAATCACTTCTATCTTTTATGTAAGGCAGTTTGTGCAAGAGCAGGGTTGTGTACATATGGTCAGCAAGAAGCACAGTATATTAATCATTATTTTCTGAGTGTTTGCAAAGTGCAGTCCCTAGGTTACCTAAGAATACTGAAGATAGCGGCGTCTGAGTTCAGGTAAGAAATAGCTGTCTTGTTCAGCATGGATACGACTAAACCTAACAGAGGTCATCTACATAGCAGCCAAAAGCTATTTATTCTCCAGCAAATGTGAAAATGAAGCTTTGCATCTGGTTTGAATCTCAGTGACCTCGCTTCAGTCTCACCTATTAGTTCAAAAATATTCCCAATGACACTCTGAACTGATGAGAAAAACATGTAAGTACAAAATCAGAAAAGTATCCTTATTGGAGATGGTGTTGAAGCCATATTTAGATTAAACACTGGCTTAATGTGGCACCGCTTTATACAGAAGAGATCATATACTCAAGGGCTGTTTTAAATAAAAGCCATACAGCTGTATCCTTAATTAGTCCACTAATGACTTTTCACAAAAGTTCACAACCACCTGTCAACCAAGAGAAAAATGATCTCATACTAGCAATGACATGTACTCATTAAAAAAAAGAATAGGTGGAATGTTGCCCAAGATAAACCAAATATAATATGATTTGTATTCCACACCTCCCAGAGTATCAAAAACTAAGCTGAAAGACTCAAAGACATTCTGCTAGGAAACAGTAAAGTCTTGGAGTTATTTATGTTTAAAGAACACTCTAAGTTATTCTAGCATGTGATTTTTCTTTCTTCCACAGGACACCCAGAAATCTTTCCATTAGTTCTCACTACAAGGACCCAAGAAATTTTTAACTGCCGAGTGGATGAGGATGTCACAGAAGAAAACTGTTTCAAGCTTATTAAAAAAGATGACATCATTCAGGACCTAAAAACAAGAGCTGCTATTTCAGATTTCCACCCTGTCAAAAACGTTGTCCTGGTATGTAGCTTATTTTGTTCTCACTTCAAGACGATTATACTCAGAGCGTACATTCTTTTAATGGTAAGGTCTGCCCTTTTTTTGTCTCTGTAAATACACCAAAGCTGTAATAGCCGAAGATCACAAATCACAGTCAACTCCAGAAGTTTCTCATGGCTCACCGTGCACTTTTTTAAAAGATTATCTTTAAATTGGGAACATACTGAAACTAACGTAAATGTAACCAGGTTTGATTCTGTGAACAGGCAGAGCTGCATGTGTTTCACTTTTCCTCATTCATTGCCTATTTATTGAGAATCACTGGAACAGTTTTTCTGTTTAATTCTGTACATGAAAATAGTAGTTCTGTTCCACACATTATGATTACAAAATAAAATCCATCTGTGCTGTTCAATTAGCACGTGATCTTAGCAGAGAAAATCATAAGATTAACCAAGATACTGATTTTGCGCAACATTGTTAGTCGGAGTTTTGCCAGGCATAGGCCTTTCTTGGATGCTGTTCTTTTTTTCAGTCTCCCACTAATTGTTTTAATTGAAATAGGAATACCCAGGGGAAGAACTTCTGATCGTTTTTGATGCAAACTTCCAGTATGGACAGAACTTTTACCTTGTTGCTTCTGAGGAAGCCAAAGAAAACTTTCTGAAGGTAAGGAAAAATACCACAGCATTATTCTATCTACATACATTTCAGAATCTTGTCTCAAAAATATTTCAGGGTTGCTGTCATGTTCTTTAATATCTGACGTGCTTTGCAAGCCAGAACATTTCTCTGAAGGATAACCTGATAATGAAAAATAGATATATCACTGTAAAAATACCTTCGGCAGTGAGAAAGACAATTAAATTTTGTGTTCTACTTCAGAGAGCTTGAATTGCTGCATTTTTATTATGTGTTAATTTTCTCTTCCAACATTCATGTTTTTGATTAAGACATGCATTTAAGAAATTATAATACTTTGGATACCTTTGAAAAAATATTGTATTTATTTTTCACAGTATGCATTTTTTATATATTCTTCCAATCATACTTTAATATTACATATATACATATATTTTAGTTTTAGATAACTGCAGATGCATAAATTTCCCCTTGTGTATTGCATCGTTAGATTATACCATTCTTCAACATAACAGTCTCTCTCAGCAGGAGAAGTAACAATTAATAGAAAGGCAAATTGCAATTCCAGACATCGCCTACTGTAGAAAATCACTATAAATTCTTTCTATAGACCAGTGATTGCAAGACAACTGTTGACTACAATATAACACTCTTAGTATTTAAATATGTAACATTTACTGTCAAATGGATCAATGGGTCATAAGCCCATTAAATGCAGGGGCTCATTATAGCCAGATTCATTGCGCTGAGACAAAAGAATGCATACATGAAAACTGAAATCTGAAACATAACTATGAATGAGAAACTCAATAGCAAAACTTGAAAAAGACATACTATTTCTTACTGTTTGATGTCACAGCCTCCAGAAACTGCAGAAAAAATGGGCAGTGAAGAGGAGAAAGAGGAAACTCCAGAAGTCTGTGCTTATAAGCATCCTGTCTCCAAACCATGGGTTTCTCTTGGCAGTGAAAAGGAAGTTGAAGATGAATCTGTTAAAGAACGTGTTAAAAAGGTGAGAATTAACAGATCTACTTGTGTTAAGTGTCATAAAAACAAATTTATGTTAAGTTCCTTAAAAAGCAAAAGTCAGAAAATTGAAAGCTGATTTGCTTGAACTCTTGGAAAAAAAAAAAAAAAGAGAGAGAGACAGAGAACTCTCAAACATAAATGAAGATGAAGTGCTGCAGGAAAACTCAGTTCCCTTTACGTCCTGCAAATAAAGCATGTGAGGTTGCACTGGGCTTATTTACATTTTAAACTGTATGTTCAGAAGTCCTGATCCTCATTGGCTGTTGGCATCTCTGCCACTTTTTGCTCAATTTCCTATCTGGCCACATTACGAATCATTGTAATTACATTCTAAGAACCTTGTTTAGTTTCCAGTATTCTGTATTCTACCTTGATGGCAAGACCTGCTCAGAAGTATTCTCAGAGTGTGCTTTATCACCAAGGCTTTGTACAAAATGAGGTCTGAAGCAGCGCTGATATGTTCATGTGAAAATCCTTCAGTTAAATAACTCAGTAGGAAATAGAATTATTTATTTATTGTTATTTGAAGAATCTTATGTGCCCAGTTGGAACAAAACTTTTGTGCCACCAACACCACCTCCTTGCCTGACCCTCCCTCCATTGTTCTGCTGACTATTTTCCATCTGCACTCAGTCTTGTATTATTCTTGACATTTGACCATTGTCTTTCCCCCCCTCTCAGATGTCTTAGCTTCCCCATCTCTGCTCTGACACAAGCCCTTCCTCCTGTCCTGCCATTAGTTTGCACATTTCTGAAGGCTACTGAGGAATTAACACTATAGCCTACCAGTATGGGGGAAGGCAGAGGAGAAAGCGTGAAGTCCTCAATTTTACTTCCTACTACAACATAATATAAAATGACTAATTTTTCCTAAGTAGAAAATTCCCAGATTTATGACTGTGGGCTGTTGAACAAAATGGAAATACTAGACCACATTCCTTTCCAGTTGTCCGTGAAGTGCTCAGAAAAGGTATCTTGAATATGAATCCAAGACAAAATAATACCCCTGTGCTGTCTGAAATCAAGTGCCTAACTTTCTCTGAGAGTGGAGAAGTCATATCTCTCCTCTTTTTCCAGTTGTCACTCAAAATGTTTATTTTTGTGGATCTTCCTTCAGGTATTTTCCTCTCCCTATGCACTGCAAATGAGGCTGAAATACTTCACCACAGAACTGCAGTTTGAAATAGGGGCTGAAAAGTTAGGTCCTAGAAGTCCAACTCAGCGTTAGAGGTGTCTCCCTGCAAACTTAATCTGGAGTGTAAATCCACCTAGAGTCGTGTGGCCCCTATTTTTGGAACTGCCATACAACTAACTTCAGAAGACTGCGTTTCTGTGGGAGTTTTAGCAAGAAATTTCTCCTAAATCCTTTAAAGGCTCAGTTTTGATGTTGCCTGAATTAGAAAATGTTATTCTCTTATCCCATTAGCAGTAATCCAAAACATTCCCTAAAGGCAACTTCTTTCTTTTGGAAATACAAATATGTCATCTATTATGTATGTAGTTGACTTATAAAGAGTGCTTCAAGATTTCATAAACATAACCAACTCGGCACAAAACCCATCAGTTGAACTAGTTCTACAGTTACAGGGATGCTGTCACTTTACAGGACAGACCTTATAAAAACTCTTTCATCTGATAACTTCAGAAATGTTTTTTTCCAGATTAAGTACATGTTTTCTCGAAGACATGGGAAGTTTGGTGCACCAATTAGATTTACCGACAGGAATGCTTCACATGTAAAAGACAGTTATGTTGAATGCACTTCCTACCAAGACAAAACTTTCAGTATTAAAGTGCTTGAAAAAGATGTGGGTGTACAGATGGTTCCCAAAGTAAGAGAAGCTAGTACTCAGACAGATTGGTAAGTGTGAGAAATACGTATCAGCTTATTTATTAAGCTATTAACTGTTTCTGATTTGACCTAAAGTTATGCAAATTAACAACATTTGGACTTGCACAGTTACAAATTAAGAGAACAGAATTGGATGTAGTTAGCTCTTTCACTTTTTCAAAGACATTCTAGAAAAACTGAATATACTTTGTTTTTAATTTTACACATTACATGGGTTTGTCTTTAAAATTTGTCTTTAAAATAAATGTATACATACTCATACTCAAACTTATTCCACTTGGTTAGGACCTATCCAAAAAATGCAGCCACACAGTATTTTCCTAGACAGCTGTCAAATGAAAAGAAAGAAGAGATTCTGACATGTGAGTCGCTGAAACAATTTCTCACATCAGCATGTTTAAGGTAAAGTTACTGCCACTGTACATTTCAAAGGCTGTTTGAAATACTGTAGAATGAAAGTGTGTGAAGACAGAACTAGTCTGTATGGACCATCAGTCTGGTTAAATACTGAGTAATTTTTTATCTGGATACTTTCTCTTGCTTATTATAATATTATCAAATATTACCTTGATATTTGTTTCTATTAAGATGAACATGAAATTTATACCATATCAGTTTAAATGGTGTTTTAGTATAACTTCAACCTGTTACAGTTGGTAGTGACAAATCTTTTCAAACAAACTGCAAAGCCAGTCTTCAAACACTGCTCACTCCGGCGAAAAGCTTATGCAGAAGAGCAAATGTGCTGTCCTACAGCCCTTAGTCATGGGACAAGTCCCACTTAGTCATGACTTCTGCACAAGCATTACACAATTTTACTGTACTTGAAATATACAGAACTGGAGTTAAATTCTTCTCAAATTCTTTCCCATATTTTGAATGGGAAAGAATTTCCTTAAGGTGGTGATACATCACTGAGGATTTCATTTTTTTTTTTCAATAACATGAATCAAATTTTTTGTAAAACAAAAGCTGTATGTTTGGTGACTCTACTGCCGAGTAGTCATATCTGGATTCCTGAAAATGTTAACTGTTCTTTCACAAAACAGAATGGAAATTGCATTGCAACAAAATGAAATTATGAATGCTTTTTCTGATGACTGGAAAGCCCTAGAAGATGACATGAGCAGTTCTGGTGGCAAGTCAGACGTTTGCCTTAAAGCATATCAAACATTTACAGATCTACACTATCTCAAGGACAAAAGCATTAGCTGTGTTTGTTGGCATCCAACCATCTACGGTAATGTTTGAATGATTTGTATTATATGACAGATATAAAACATGCATCTTTCATAAAGTCATCAGGATTTAAATAGTAATACTAATTTAAAAAAAAAACAACTTATTCAGTATGTCTGTCTACACTGCACACTATACTTAAGAGCCAGCATTGCTACCTGTGTAGGAAATTAATTCAACTACAAAATACTTGAGTTTGTGATGGATGGTCAAGACTGTAGCCTCTCATATGACTTTGGGTTCAATATTACACCACTAAGGAGCAGAAGGAAAAAAGTTGAGTTTTATCCTGATCCTTAGCTTCTACAACACATTGACAGAATCTTAATAGAAGTAATCACCTCAAAGCTGATCAGAAACAAAAATATAAATACATGTGGGCTTTTTTTTTTTTCCTCACTGGTTTCTCAGGGATAAAGAGGTCACTTACCATAAGTAATATTATGTTGGAATTTGATTTGTCTCCAAGAAAGTTTGCTTTCTCTCTCAATCAGGGATTATAGCACTGTCAGCAATAAAGCGGCCCTCCAAAGAAGAGAGAACTAAGGTACAGCATGACTCAGTAATTATTTTCTGGAGCTTTTTTGACCCTATCCACCCTCAGGTATATAATCAAGACTTTTACATACTCCAAGTGTTCATATAAAAATGTGACTGTATTTCTTAACTGTTTGGTTTCTCTTCTTCTCAGTTAATACTAGAGTGTCCTGATGACATTTACTGCTTTCAGTTCAGCCCAAGCGATCCAAATATTATTGCTGGTGGCTGCTTCAGTGGACAGGTATTAATTTTGTTTACGAATAAAATCAGATATTTCTGTCTTTTCTTACGGTATAAAAGAAGGTTGAAAAGATGTACTCAACAACTATAATCAATGCCACAAAAAATATCAAAGTCTCAAGAATTCAGAACTCAAATAATAGAATTAGTCATGTCTATGAGTAGGGAAGTTTTCTCTCCAGTTTTGCAGTTGAGGGAGAGTTTACAGTTCCCTGAACTTTTATTGTAAAATGAATTATAGAAATTCTGCTATGTTCTGATTATTCCTGAATTGAGCCATTACTTCAAGGTTT
>PPHD01025935.1:0-11610 GCA_002909625.1 Bambusicola thoracicus
CTAACAAAATGCTTCACTTCAGTATAGGGCAATCCAATATTTTGCAATATGCAATAGGTTAGAAGAATTTTATCTTATTTGTAAAATATGAGGCCAGATTGAAAACTGTTCCTGGGATGTTAAAAAAAATAAACCAAAAAACACCCACATTCTTGTGATAAATTAAGGACTGTTAAATAGGATCTACATCACTCCTCTCAAAGTAAAAATAGTAAGAATTTTAGTCCCCACTAATTGTTTCTTCTAAGTATTCAATAATTGTGTACTGTGAGGAGCTCAAGTGTTGCAGTACTTAATTATGGTGTTTTTTAGAAGAGAAAATACAGAAGCAAACATGTAGCTTAAATCCTAAATACGATAAAGGAAGTATTTTTCAGTCAGATCAGTTCCCTGATCTGGCTTACTACACAGAGAGCTTAGCTGGCAAAACCCAACAGTGGCAGGAGAGCATAAAGGCAGAACTGAAGTTTTTGCCACAGTGATAGTTTATTCCATCTCTAAATATTACCAAGATTATAGTCTTGGAAGTCAGGAGGAATGAGTTCAGAAGAGGACCAAGCCTACAAATTGACTTTAACTGTCCTGTATTAACCTGAGTATTATATTTTAAGCATGCAGCTGCAAATCTATGGAAGGTCCTCTTGTAAAACTTCCCAGGGAGCTGTGCAAATAGACACTCGAGAAGGAAGGGGGAAATAGACCATGGAACGAAAGGCAAGGCTATGGTATAGGGCTAATTTGTTAGAATGCAGAGTCCTTCTGGCCTTAAAGGGGAGTACAAAGCTGCCACAAATTTTCAAGGTGAAATTGCACCTACATCGGACAGAGGAAGATCAGTTTCATCAAAACTCTTACCTAGACACTTTTCACTGTACAAACTAAATTAAGTAAAGGAAATTTAGACTTTTTTTTATGTGTATGTTGTGTATTGAAGTATAAAGCATGCTCACTACAGATTTTGTAGAGCGGGTGATAAACAAACCAGAGCTAACAATCTAGCTCCTAAGGGCTGCTACCTTTTTTCTTAGGAGCTTTAATTTCACTAGAAACTCATTGGTTCTCAGCACATATAGTTTCATATCTTCAGTAATTTCTTCCAAGAAGCCTTGTGTTCCTGCACACACAGAAAGGGTGATGTTTCCTTGTTTCTCAGCAGGAACAGTTTCTCTTGGTTTTGTGAATTGATACTGTTCTGTCTCACAGCTTTGCCTTTCACATGGTTTCATCAGACTGCCGGGTGCTGCCAAACAATCCCAGCAATGGAAACAATCCACAAAGGCCCCCAGCAGCACATGAAAATGCTGCAAAGAGATTCTGGGACTAGGAAAAATGATCAGAAACCAAAATATATGCTACAGATTGATAAAGCACACTAAAAAATTTAGAAAAACAGTTTGATAATCCTGCAAGTTTACAAAATCTGCTGGGGCCTAAATGAGTCAAAGATGTAAACTAAATACAGAAATCCTGGCTAAAGATCTTCAGCTACAAGGCACTGCATTCAGCTAAAAAGCAATCACCAAAAGCTAGGAGAATATTAAGTCCAGCCTGCCAAAACTGGATTGTACTTTTGCTTTTACAGACAACAGCTCCTTCCCCTGTTAGTTGCTAGTATATATCGTAGCATTTTTCAGTTCTTACAATGCTCTCATCTTGAAAGAAGAACAGTTTAATAATAACAACTGAAGAAAATGTGTCTCAGAACTTCAACTCTCAGTTTATCTGCAATCCTTAAGTTAATCCATTGAATAGGCTTCCTCAAAGTGTCTACATTAAGCCAAGTAAAAAATAATAAATGCATATGCAGGATGAAATTCTTGCAAGATCACATAGCAAAACTGGACCTTCAGCTGAAGTTGAGCCTCAGCTTTCTACATTTAAATATCTTCATTGAAAATGTCGCAAAATACAGCATCTACAAAGTGTCTCTGTTAATTAAAACACAAACAGTAACTCTGGCAAAAATTACTTGTAGTGTTACAACACTAAAATAAAATGAGAAAATGCAATAATTTGCATCTTACGTTCTTCTGCGTATGTATTACACTCATCTTCAACTACACATCTACAGTAATTTTTCAGAGGTCTCCAGTCACCATCCAGCACACATAATGAACCTCATCTATGAATGAATCAGAACTGTCTTTGAAGGAGTCTGTTCATCTCTAGGACTGATGCTTCTGTTGCTCATTACAGGAGATGGCTGAGGTGTAATCTGTTTGTCAACAAGTTCCAGGACAGGAAAACACACTCTTAAAGGATACTTCAATTATGAAGCAAAGATTACTTAGCAGTACCTGAAGTTCTCTGAAAGATGTAATTGACATGCATGTATATCCTATCATTTGAAATCAAAATAAATTTTCCCGTTTGTCATATCCTGTAATATAGCATGCTTTGTTTGATGCCTTTCGACTCAGAGCAAAAGCATGTAAAAACAAGACATACCCAGCACTATTTCAGTCCCCTCAACAGAGCACTTTACTGATGAAGAGGGAAAGGTTAAGGACAGAAAAAGTGCAAATCACCACATGGGCATTGAGCCCCCGCATGATAGTTGCAAACAATCTTTGAATGACAGAGTGCATGTATATGCTTACAACACAGATGCTTTCAAAGAATTTTCCTTGTCCAAATTTATCCAAGACAGACTTGGAATTCTTAATGTAAACAATAATCAACATCATTGTTTGACTAGGCATTTCTCACAGCAGCACTGCAGTTGCTTGCATTGCAACAAGCTGCATTTTGATAACAGTGGAAGATTCCATCTTAGAAGTCTCAAAGAAATTAGTAACAGATTCAGTCTTGGAAGCATGAGTTAATACAGCAAGATCATCTCTTGATGAAAGTAAAACCAAGACACTTTGAGAAATGTCACATGGGTTAGAAGAATTTTTTTTATTTTTTAATTCTTTTTTTTAAGATCAATTTCAGGTAAGGGGGAGGGAGCAAATGGGCTCAAAAAGAAAATCAATAAGAATGTGCAACCCTACATTAAAGTCTATTTTGGGCTCCTCAACAAAAAAATGCATATTTTAACTAACCCTTTGAAACTCCGACAATTATGGATGACAAAGTCAAGACCAGATCTACAGCTAGCGCCTTAAGTGATTTTAAATGGACTCTCATCCAGCTTGGCTTCCTTTCAACCTCAACAGGTAGTTCAAAGTAACCAGAAATAATGAACTTATGAAGGAAATGGTCAATATATCCCATAGCAGAAACAGAGAAGACACAAACTTTTGCTCCAGAAACTGAAGCTGCATCTTTTTCCATTGTCTCTGCAGTAGGTTGCAGCAGAGAAGAAACTTGACATAGAACTGATTGAACTAAAGTCAGAAAAAAAGTGAAGTTTTACCCAGAGAAGGCATGTCAGGAATCTGACACATGTTGCCCATGCCTAGCTACCATTCATAGTCAAAATCTTTAAACACTTATTTATGCATGTGTTGAATGCAGGTCATCATGGACATCTGCATTTGTAACACAAAATGAGCACTGAACTGTGAGATACAAGCAGTGTGCCTATTCTGTAGCTCGCAATCGGCAAAACCCAGGTACCTACAATCTTCCAGTGATGTTTCCTTGTGTTAACATATTTCAGATCATCTACTCACTGACTTCCTGCTAAGTTTTCTATATTCTGAACAGCAGCTCAGTTTCACTAATTCATTTCAGTGTTCTATATTTTCCTGCTGCCCTAGATTTAGGCTGCTTGCACCAGCACATGGCATGGCACGACACAGCCTGACTGCCGAGCAGCAAGATGGCCTCCGCTCACTGAGCTGTTCACTGTTTGTAAAGGGAATACCAAGCAGTGTTTAGGCTCAAAGAAGCAGTTTCCTCACAGATTCTAGGACATTGCATGCACCATGTAGATTAGAAGAAACAGATGAGATACTGGAGAATGGTTAAAATTCTTCTGGTTTAAAAAACTTTCCCATTAATGCAAATGCTGTCACCATCATCACTGCTAGGTTTTACCCTTCTGTGCCTGGGCTCAGCCAAGTTTGGATTTGGCTGCACAACACTGCTAAGCATTGCCAACTAAAGCTGAAGTCAATGGAAGCACAGCTTTGAATAAATACAGTGTAAAATGCCAGCACTGTCTCAAACTGGGCTCACTCACTCTATTCTAGCACCTGCAGGAGGGGTTATTGCTAAGAACACAAGGAATACGAGTTTGTCTCACTCCAGCATCCCAATCCAAAAAGAAAAAAAGGCAAATAAAAGCAAGCACTATGGAAGTTTGGCTTGAGACATGCTCAGCCTGCTGTGATGGAGCACGTGAATGACTGCAACTGAAGCTCTGAACACTTGCTGAGCAATTGCGGGCTCCTAGCAGCTTCCTCTGATGCAATCCCACTTGCACCCTCCATAGATTTAACATTCAGATATAGATATGTTCTTCAACAGAAGTGAAATCTGAGGAATATGGCCATGTGGCAAAGTAAAATGATCACTTAGCAAAAGAATCAAAAAACCTGTAAATAGCAAGTGTTACTTGCTTTGCAGCTTGGCACTGGAATGTTGCCAATAGCAACATGACTGACAACACAGATGTGGGCAGAATTAGCACAACCAGAAATTTCAGTAATTTTTTCCTTATACTGGATTTCATAGAAATATTAAGTAAAACCAAACAAGTAAGGAGGGATAAAGTGTAGGCAGGAGGGGAAAACGGGGTAAATTTGTACATGTCTGTGGTAAAGAACACTACAGCAGAGCTAATAGTACTACGTCTTAATGGAATTTTATTTTAATTCTACATTCTTTTTGGAACTTTCTTTCTCTTGGAGAAATAATAATAGTAATAATAGTGGAATATTTTCTTACGTTACCATTGTTCTTAGAATGCCCACAGAAGAAACGCATCAACTTCTCATCTCTTTCTCTCTTCCCATCACAAAATACAGCACACTTTTACTTTCCTACATGTTCAGAAGTTCACCGGGCAAAAGCTGAATTTTTTGCCCTTTTTTCCCCTAGCTTATTCTTTATACTTCAAGAAAAATGAGGAAGCTTAAAAGGAAACAACATAAAACAAAACCTAGTTGTATACAGATTAGGGAAACGTTTTAATGCTATTTGAGCAATGACACTTTGGACCTCTACTTAAGAGCATTTAGTCACCTTCACTATATAGGTGTACTATACAACCTTCACACTTAACATGCAAGAAATTCAGATGAAATCCAAAAGCCTCGAGAACTTGATCAACTCAAGCAGCTTTTCAGAAAAAGGTAAATGACGTCTACAAATGTACCCCTCTTATAGACTCTGAGCTCTAAAATGTCACAACGAACCTGAAAATCTTTCACTAGAATGTTTGCAATTTGCATTTCCAAAAAGCACAGGAATAGGAAGAGACAGAACAGGCTCTATACTGAATTAGAAAAACTAATCCTAATTATATTCTTCATTTTAAAGCTCATTTTGTGTTGCAGTAAAGATGAGATTCTCTTTTTGTATGCACTCAAACTACATCAAAAAAATATTCTGTCTCTACAGCCATAAGACTTGGCAATGTCAAAAACAAACGATTCTGACAAGCTACTAAATATTCAGTATTTGCTTGCAAACTCTGAGGGAGAATGTAATGGAATTTACCTAATCTTTTCTTAGATGTGGTGGCTATAGGGCAGGCTGAGTCTGAGCAATTTATATGTTGGAATTATAGAGAACAGACCAAATTATGGCGCTCTGGAGACAAATTAAATATATTTATCTCTTGTTCTATACTATACTGCTCTTTTCTTTCAGCTACTCAGCAAAGCCTTGTTAAGCAGTAACCTACTTACTGCACTGTTTAAATGATCCTTTGCTGTTCTTCCAATACATGCTTTGATGATATGCTAAGTGCACTACTTACATTATCACTAATGTTAACTCCTCTACCTCAAATTCAAAGACAACATTCAGTCAAATACTTAACTGTGCAACCAAGTACTTCAACTAGGAAACTGTTTCTTACCAGCAAACAACAATATAACGCACTTGAAATTTTCCAAGCATATTCTTTTCTCCATTAAATAATGGCAAGTAGACTATGTGTTAAAAAACAAAAAACAAACAGACACAAATCAGCCATTATTCTAATACCTCATTATGCTACTGTAAGGAGTGATCTGTACACAACTGTCTGAGCACTCACAGACAGCATTCATGTTCAGCCTTATTTTGTTCCATGTGATGTTTTAGACAAAAATCTGCTCATCAGTCCAGTTTAGGAATGCCTCTCAAAAAGCTGATGCATCCACTTTCTATTATAGTTACTGATTCCAGCAACAAATGGTTGTAACCACTCCAAAATATAGGATTAAGATGGTTACACCCAAGATGATCATCAATTCAGAAAAACAAGCAAATGAAAAAGGGTGTCAGCAGTAGGATTTGCAAGGCCATTCGTTATAACCTTAAGTTATAGAAGAGACATCACTGAAGTGGTTTCAGTGGCATACTGTACAAAACTTCAACCCAGATAAGTTACCTTTGGTTTTCTACCATTCTGTTAGGTAGAACTATCCCTGTATTGCACACACAGTAAGGAAAGGTAAACTTTGGCTTAAGAACTTCCCTTACTCACTAAAAATGAACACAACTGAAGTGCAAACCAAAAATCACAAAATCAAAGCACTACAAAAATGCATACTGCAAATGGAGAAGGGAGTACTGGGGGTACTACAGCAAAGGATCCAAATGACCATACTTCACAGTCTGGACTGCACAATGCAAATTAGAGTAGATACAAAGTATAAGGAAGCTCTCAGAAATATTTACAAAATGAGCAGTCTATCCCACATTGTTATAGGATAATGAGACAAAACGGGGGATAGGAAAGCATGCAAGTAGTAATGGTCAGATGTCTAATCACCTTTGCTCAGTAAAGAAATCTCAAGGATTTCTCCAAAACAGAAACAGGTTTTATTTTTCAATAATCACTGACATGGGATATATACTGCCAAGATCAAAAATACAATAAAGGAGCAGGTTACTGAAATGTTTATGATGTTTAAGCCTTATGGCAAACAAACAACAACAAAAATACTGAAATACCATCTCATACCTCACACTGATTGTGCTTTTAAAAAACAATGCAATTAAAATAATACCTAATTGGCATATTTCAAGTCAGGCTCCTGTTCCATATCTGCTCTGTTCAGGAGACAGCAGTTCACGATCAAAACAACTTGTAAGTGCCAGAATTCTGGCTAGATATTTCCAGCAAAAAGGAAGAAGATATTTCATCTGCTCGTATAGGACAATATCTTCACCTGCAGGTTTAGAGAACTACTCTTAAAGAAAAGAAGAATTTTTCTATTTCAATGCCAATGTAGTCCTTTACTTTTAAAAGGAAAAAAAAAAAAGAAAAGAAAAGAAAAAAGGGAAAGCACAGTGGGAATACTTGTTCACTAAGAAAAGTGAGGTCACTTACTGACAGGCCTAAAACAGGACACAGACACTCTCAATGAAAACCAGCACCAAAGAAGACAAGAAGGTGACCTTTTCAGTGTGATGTCACTTCGTATTCAGCAGGACTTAAACAAGATGCTTAACCTATTAGCTGCCATTTCACTGAACTCACTTGTGTAAGTGGTTGTATCCTATAACATTATGTTATTATAGCATGATTAATATGCATGACAAATTGTGGCACAATAATTAAAAACCTGCTTATAAAGAGGTACACACAGAAGTCCAGCCAGTCACGCTCTTCTTAATGGAGGCTGAAAATAGTTTAGGCAGCAAATGTTCTCCATCCTGGGCCTTCATCCAGAATAGAACCTATTGTAGAAGCCAAAGCTGTCACAGCCACCTTCTCTAAAGGGAAAGAGGACCACAGGCTCTCTCCAGCAGTGCATTTATTTCTAACCATGAGTTGAGGACTCCTGCATATTCACTGAGAAATGAGGCAATCCTTTTGCAACACTGTTACTATGCTATTAAAAAATTTCATTTAAAAGCATTTAGTATCAATTCCATAATGAACTTCATATTGCAGGCTGTGTATATGCAACAAAGCAGGTGAGAAATGCATTCAAATAACTGCTACACATTTGGATTTAATGACTTTAAATAATTCAGAATAATTGCATTAAAATAAACCAATTTACCTAAGGATGGCAAAAGACAATTTGTTTCCTTATTTATTTTTGAGCTGAAACCAATTCAGTACAGGGGAAACTCAGTGAACATTGCTCCAGACAGTGAGAAGATTTTCAGATAAAAGCCAGCCAGTTTGCAACTCTCCTATTCTAATAAGGATTGACAGGCACCTTAGCAGACTTTGTTGTAAGGAAAGAACTACTTAACCACACTCAGGGAGACTGTAACAAGTTCAGCATTAATAACTCAAACAACAAATGTTTTGGGAAGCCCAGGCATATGGACAAAATAAAGAAGTATTATAGGAATGCGATAATGTGTATACCTGCCTGGTTAAAAGAAATGCAATGACTGAAGTAGGATAAGAAACTATAGAAGACAAATGGTCTTTCCAGTTTTTACAATTGAATTTTACAGATGTCTTTCAGAAAGAAAAAGTAGAGATGACAGCATCATACATTAGCTATGCAATATTCTGGAGTATGATTTCTGGTTCTTGAAATAGTATGATACACTCTTGAAAGAGTATGGAGTTGATATAACAAGGATTACAGTGTAGCACTTCATAAAGTGTTACAAGAAAAAGTAACAACATAAATGAAAAAAAGCAGGAAATGGTACAATTGGGGTATGAAAAAAATATGCCAGAAAAGGGAAAAAGTGATAGTGCTGAACACAAATCATCTAAAGAAGGGTTACTAATGAGTTTTCTTAAAAAAAAAAAAAAAAAAGCTTAAGACCAAATGTATCAAAAATGCTAGTATTCAAGAAGTAGGAGCACACTAGAGATATTTGCAAGATCTTATCAGTATACAGGAGACCAGCTCATCATACAGAACTGACTAAATGAATCTGAAGACCTGCAGCAAAGCAGGACGATATTTAATATTACTAACTACACGGTCATAAGATCAAGGACTCGCTTATCAGTATCAACTGAGACCTCAGCAACAAGACAGAAGGACACAAAGCAGAAAGAGTTAATTAGTAAATTTCAAGACAACTACAAACCACAGATAGAGATGCAACTGTGAAAAGGTAAAAAAATAAAAAAAAATCCAGCCAGCATGAAAAAAATGGTACTTCTGATATGTTTGCAGTCTACATCTGCATTCATATTTTACACATATTATATATACACACACGTAGTAGCACTGTATACTCTATTATTCCCATTCATCTCCATGTCTAACTGAGCTAAGGAATGTCCTATGTTTTGAAACCTATACCAGTTTGAGTTTATACTCAAACATGGTGAAATAGAAAGAGAACTTTCCAGTTTCTTTAACAAAATGAACCTTTCCAAACAAACCGTAAAACTTATTGCAATCCATTTTAAAGTAGTTGTAAATGGAATGCAGGAAGTAACTTACTCCTGCCTTGCTTAACAAGAAAAAAAAAATGTTATATAAGTAATCTTCTATTTCTACTTTGTGAAACCATGTCAGAAGAAGGTGATCCTGTTTAGGCAAGGGCCAAGAGACTCTCTACAGAAGCTTAGAATAAAACATTAGTTTTAAGCTCTGTTGACAACTTTGGTTGATTCAATTTCTCAGGTATCACAGGTATAGTTTCATTTATTAGCAGACAAAAGCAGCAGGGATTACCAAGCTGAGGACCCTTCCCAATGCAATGTGAAATCCAACCTTACGTTTGCAGTATTTCATTAGTTGAAATACTCATCTACAGAAAGTGATGAGTTACACGGTCCTCTTGGATAGCCATATATGAGCACACCACAACTTCACTTTCATTTTGCATTATTAAAATCCTACTTGTTCTCACCCCTGAAGTTTTCCTGCACTGTGCTTTAGTCTCCCTACTGCAGTTACCTACTACTAAAGACCTCGTGAGCTTTAAGAAATGCCCTTTCCATTACTGCGAGATGTTTCATTGTTTTGAATTATGTCTTTTTTTAAATGACACGGGAAGAAACAAATGAGCCTACAAAGAGTATACAAATGAGACTGTCTTAAAGCTAAAAAAAAACCACACCAGACTATTACTGTGATCATTAATTTAAAACTAAAAGGTATCTTTATAAATAGTTTAAAGAAAAGAAAATGTCAGCAACGCAAAGCATACTATAAACATTTGACACATTTGGTTATTGTACATCTTAGTGGTTACTAAGCACATCAAGTGATGATACTAAATTTGTTTGCAAGCCATCTGTTAATGTGCTGGACGCTAATAATCAGATAATACAGTAATCATTTATTAACTCTTCACAAATGTGTAGTTGCTGTAAAGGTCATGTAGGTAACTGAAATAAAAATAGCTTCTCACTGGTTCACTCTTTAATGCATTTAACAAATCTCCTTCAAAAAGTACAATACTGTGTTACAGGACCCACCTAAAATAAGCTCTGTTCTCAGTGGAAAACACTTCCTTGTGAGACTACAGCAAACACAGTAGAATAATACATTAAACTTAATGTTTCTGAATGATGAACGTTGAAGGTTGGAAAGACATCGATGGCCATGAGATGCCATGCAGCTAATTTTCTACCATATTTCCAACTGCTTAGCATGTGATAAACTTCAGATTTCTGCCTTTTCATTCTAGGTGTCTGTCTAATAAACTAAGCAGATACAAGGTCTCCTGGACCTTAGTTGATGCACAATGATCACATACAAAATAGAACTGTTTAGTGATTCAAAAAAAACTTGTGCTTGTACATATAACATGAAAATGTTACTAATATATGAAAAATGTTCCTTGAACTAAAGAATGAACATTTGCTTAGAAAAATAAGGCTTAAAATTCTGAGTTATTTTTCCTAAACCTAACACTGCCATTTTAATTCTTTGTAGGATAGCCTGGACATCTATTTTTTTTCTCTAAGCTAACAGGAAAGACATGGAAAAAAAAAAAGTTAGAAATAGAAAAGGCCATCAGAAAAGGAACAAGGAATGACTGAATGATGGCAGTCATGGCAATGGAAGGCAGATGATCTAACATGCTGTGCTTTGCATTTAGATATAGTAATTTAACAGAGCAATTGTGTTCCAATTCCTGGTCCTAAATTTAGTTCATCTACATTTACAGTGTAAATAAACTAGACAGTAGCGATGAGGATGAGTACCAATTCCTTAGTTGCAATTTCAACTTAAATCCTCAAAACCAAGTCAGACTCACTAGGTTGTCCTTCTTAATTCTTATGAGGTAAAAAATGCATAATCATTCCAGACAATATTAAGCTCTCATAGAGTGAGTGAAGGTGATTCAGCTTGTGACTACTGAAGATTACTGGGCCTTGCACTGTAGCTTTAAGTTTTGACAGATTAAGCAGAACAGGGAAGGCTAACTCAAATGGGAAGCTTCAGTAAGAAAAAGGGAAACAAAAAGCAGGAACAGAAAGAAGGGAAGTTTGAAAGGAATGGAGTCAAACTGCTCAAGACGGGATGAAACAAGAACAAGGAGTTATGTCCACAAAAATCACACTTCACCCAAAACCCTGACAGAAACCCCAAGCATCGAATGCCTCTGAAACCCACT
>PPHD01025936.1:0-11609 GCA_002909625.1 Bambusicola thoracicus
CCAGGTGGGTTCTTTGGTGTCTAACAAAGGCTGAGCACGCTTTCAGCAGTGCTAATACAGCCGCTCTCTGTTGCTTCCACCTATTTCCATCTCAAAATACTTGTGACTGCTGTGCCACGCAGCACTGAGTAGGTGAGCAAATGGGAAGCTTCTCCCCTCTTCCCCTCGTGCCTCCATCCTCCTCTTTGCCCCAGCCAAGATTGGCCCACATTCTCACACTGCCCCTGCTGCATTACACCGTCTGTATGGAGGGGGAGTCCCTAAGTGCTATCTTCCCGTAAATAATAAGCTGTAAAATCTGGGATTTATGGAGTGCCTTCCACTGAGACGCTGCCATGTACTTTACAACCACTGATGAATGAAGCCATGAGGTACCCTACGAAATACAGCAGGAGGAAATGGAAGTATGGAGGAAGGAAGGCTGCAACCCAATCCCAGTTGAACCCGGACCAAGCTGTGACCCCAGCTGATGCCAGTGGTGCGGGGATGCCATGCAGAGCATCCCCCAGCAGTCCCCTCCCTGCCCCAGGACATGTATTTAAACCAGAGGGTCCAACCACATCCCATTCCAAGCCTTAGCTCTTATTTGTAGTCTTCAGCTGTTAATTTCTCTCTCCTTCGGCTATTAATTAATTCTACAAAGCACTTTGGGATCCATTTATTATGAATGACACAGTAGCAAATAATCTCTCCCATTTTATCAGTGCGTGACTGCAGCAGATCGCCTGCAGGTTGATGGCTGTGTATCAGTGTGGGACAGTGGGCACTGCCAGCGCATTGACCCCATAACCCCACGCTCACGGGGACGTTGGTCGTGTCAAAGAGTCACAACGCATCAGTGGAAATCTGGGCCCCATCCAAGAGGGCTGGAACGATGCATTCCCAGCAATTCTCCTCTTTTTGACACCTGATGAATGGGAATGGGGCTAAAGAAGCTGAGGGCTCGGATGCAAATTTTGCGAGCCCAGCAATTATTTCATGGGGATGAAGACTCCACATGCTCGTCTTGATTGTGCGAGATCAAGATGAGAAGTGAGGAAGGCCCCAAGATGCAATAAGAAGTTCCATCAGCACAGAAAAAAAGAAGCCAAATGATCGTCATCTTGATAGTAAATCTAATTAGGCTTGTTGCTGATAGCTCCCTTTATTTCCTCCAGCCCTTATTCAGGCAGAAGGACAGATGTCACGACCAGCCTCATAGATGTCATTACCAACGCAACTATGGATATTGGGGAGCAAAAACTGTTTATGTTCCTACTATTTAATAGCATAAAACAATACTCTTTACAGCAACTATTAGCTGGCTAATGGCATCCCATCATTTCTCATATCAGTTAAGTGACAGATGGAGCTGACGGCATAATTAAGCCACTAAGAGTCTCATAAATTACAAAACTACCACCGAAGCACCAACCACGCCGAAGGAACCATTGCAGATATGATGTACGAGGAGCGCGAGCAAGCAGCCTTCATTAAGTGACTGGCAACAAAGCCATTATGGGATTTGGTTGTGCCGTGAAGAAACCCCAACGTCAAACCCACTAATGAGACACATGGTGCTGAGCACAGGAAGGTGGCCCAGCCTCAGATCATGGAGGATCACAGTTCCCAGGGAGCTCTGCAGCTGCAAATTCAATGTCTCGATCTTGGAGGGAAGTGTATTTTGGCAGGAGACGTTGCATCAGAGCAGCACCTGCAAACGGGGCTTGGCTGTAGAGCAGGGTGCTAAGAATGAGCCTTCCCTCCATCCTTTCCCCATCAAAATGAGGCGGCACTCTGTGCCTCTCGCTCAGGATTACCGCACTGCTCAGCACTGAGGATGGCAGCGTCCTGCAGTGCTCTGCAGAGCAGGTTTTGTACCTGTCACTGCTGTGTTTCCCCACTCGTCGCACGTACCCAATCCTTCGTGGTGCTGGCTGAAC
Source organism: Bambusicola thoracicus (assembly GCA_002909625.1). Classification (NCBI taxonomy): domain Eukaryota; kingdom Metazoa; phylum Chordata; class Aves; order Galliformes; family Phasianidae; genus Bambusicola; species Bambusicola thoracicus. The sequence continues at coordinate 1,923 of PPHD01025936.1, forward strand.
AGATTTTGTGGGAGCGGAGCAGTTTTTGACAGCGGTAGAATTTCGAGGTCATTACAAACCTAAGTTGTTCTCCTCAATCTTTGCCTTTCGTTTCATTCCGATATATAATAGGAAAATGAAATATCAAACCAAATTACTCTGGATACATCTGTCAGAAGTTTTTTGCTGTTTCCAAGATGTGAGGAGGTTTGAAATAACAACTTTTCATTCAGCTCCCTGGAAAATCAAGCTTTGTGCTACTGAGGAGCAGACCCCGGCAGGAACACGGGGTGCTGACTGCTGCCTCTGCTTGGAATGAGGTGTTGAAGGAAATGAGGAGCAACAGTGGGATTCCTATTGCTGGATTTCCTTTAAATCCCGAAAGCACAACACAAAAGAGCAAAGTTAAGGCTGTGGTGAAGAAGGAACCGCAAACAAAGATGCATTGGATTTTAAACCTATTCAGATAATCATCTGGATGCCACAGGAACAGGAGAGGTGAACACCTCCAACCATACAGAAAATCATAGAATCATATAGCATGGTTGAGTTGACCTCACAGCCCCTCCATCCCCACCCCTGCCATGGGTTGGGTGCCTCCCACAGCTCAGGCTGCCCAGAGCCCATCCACAGCCTTGGGCACCTCCAGGGATGGGGCACCCACATCTCTGGGCAGCAGTGCCAGGGCCCCACCACCCTATGAGTAAACATGAGCATCTAACTTAAATCTCCCTTCTCTTATTTTAAAATCATTCCCCCTTGTCCTAAATGGGCTCCTCTCCTTCCCGGCCCCTCAGGTGGTTCCTCCAGCTGCACTGCCAGCTCCTGGGAGAAAAACGGCCGATAAATGACAAGTTATAAACAGGCTTTTATATTACAGTCCAACACTGTGACCTGCAACGCTGCAGCAGATCATTTTATCAGAACATTATACCTTTGAATTTTAAATGAATTTAATTTACAAGACCAAGGATAGAAGGAGAGAACTATCCATAGAGATATTATTTCATCAGAAAAAAAATCACACTGAGAAATCTGTAGCTCAGACAAGTAGAAGCACATTAAGGCTGACAGTGAATGATGTGAATTTACCAGGGAATTGTATAGAGAGGGTAAGAGAAGTGGCAGAATTTACATTTGGTGCCTGTGTTTATTGCTTACAGCTGAGCATTATAAATAATAAACTGTGTTCGCCCTGCCTGAGCTGTAAAGTTGTATTTTTCCCCTTCCTCCCTCCTCAGATCTCGTGGTTATTGTGACATGCAGGAAGGACCCTGGAGAAGAAGCCCAAGGAAGAGATTTGCCGGAGAGGAGGAGAAAGGTGGGGGTAAGGGATAGAGCCACGGAGCAGCTGGAAGAGGAGGAAACCCACATTTCTCCACTGCAGAAATTGCCACGAGTGCTGTCCTACCAAATGGTGCTCCTCCAAGAGCTGCGTGCAGGTGTCACGCTGCCGTCCCTCATTTCCACCCTCTGTGCTCTGCTTTTCCAACCTTGCTCCTTCCTGGTGGCCCCAGCTCTGTCCTTTCACCCCTCCCTCTCATCCCCATGGCCTCTGCTGCACGCTCTGCCCATCGCAGAGCCCTCTGCAGACCTCCTGCAGCAGCTAATGGCATGTTATTTTCCTTCTTCCCTGTGGCAAGAAAGAAAAAGGAAATTTGATACCAATTTATCTCCAGTTATTGTTTGCGCCTCTACCAGCGGCTCATTCAGAAAGTTTAATCACTAGGTACCTTGTTCTGCTTCCTAGCTGAGCATCTTTTGTGCTGCAAGACACGTCGTGCATTGTGTTCAGTCCCCAACACAGGTTTCGTGGAGAGAGCTTTAAAAATCACTTTCCTGGCCACTTTTCTTCTTGAATCTTTAAAGAGCCTTTCCTTTGTGAATCCTGGCTCTCCTCCCTGCCAGCTCTGCTGTCTGGAGCTGCCCTGATCCTGCATGGCCCAGCCTGGAGCCGCATGAGATTCGGGGTCTCTCCCTGAGCAGCCAGAGCCCGTTGTGCAGATGTGGGCAGGATGGGACTGCTCCGTGCATTGTGACACTAAGCTCCTCCTAGACCAGGAGGGGTTAAAGAGGAAAAGAAAGACGCCAAAATCAGAACCAACCCAGCCTTCATGAGTAGTAACTGGCAGTACAGAGAGAAACTACTCCAGAACATGCAAAGAGAACTCCTGCGTGAGATGCTACACAGGTGGTAGATGCAGGGACAGTAATTGTGGCATACCTTGGAGAGCACACGTCCCATGAGCAGCAGATGGGCAGCCCCTGGAAGGCCCAGGCTCACTGCAGCAGCAGTCACTGCGCCCTTCTGGGTAACAGTGCATGGGGTCAGGGCTCTGCTCCAGCCCTGCACGCCCCTGGAGCTCAGGACGCTGCATGAAGGCTCAGCTAAAAATCAGATTTCTCTGCCTCAGTGGTGTTCTGTACAAAAAGCTGAAATGGAAAGATGGAAAGCAGTATTCCACCCCCCCGCTCCCCAATAACTAATTCTGAAGTAGTTTACTGTGACAGTTTTCATAGGGACCACTCTAATTTCTCAGCACACACAGCTCACTCTTTTCATGCAAGCTCCCATTATACACAACCACACTTGAAAGGGTAAAGCCTTCCCACTTTTCATTTGGGGTCGAACAAAGCATTTCATTTAGTCCCATGTGAAATCCTCGCTGATTTCTCCATCCACTAAAAATTCGAGACCACAAAAGCAAACTACCCACTGCAGCTCGGTCTGAAATGAATTCATTTCCTGGCTTGTTTGGGAGCAGCAGCTGTTAGAGTCAGACTGCAGCGCAGGTAGTGAAGGAGCTCATCACACCTAAGGTAGCAGAACTTCCACCCTGGGTTAGTTGGAGTCAGCTGAGAGCGGGGCAGCCCCAGCCTGGAGCTCCGTGCAGGGTGCACCAGGGGGCCCCGAGGGCAGGAGATTTGGGATGAAGGTGCAGAAATCCCACTGCAGGGAAAGGCAAAATGAGCACCATGCAGACGCAAGCAGTGAGGGGTCGGTGTCCCAGCAGCCCTGCCCATGAGCTCCGTGCATCGCCGAGATGCCGCCAGCACTATCTGCTCCATGCCTTTGTCTTTGCTGGTGAAAGGACTCCTGGATTTGCACACGGTGCAATTTATTTGCCTTTTTAACAGCTACACACCTCTCTCCTCCTCCCTCGCCCTCTCCTTCCCTGAGATAATATTGACACCAATATCCATAAAGGAAAATATTAGACTAACCTCTTCCATTACATCCTGATTTAACTACGTCCCCGCGCTGCGCGACACACCTGGCTGTCTCTGGCTGTTTGTAATGTGCTCCTTCATTCCTTCCTGAGAGCCCCTCTATTCCATCAAATTCCTCCTCCTCACACACTAAGCTGCAGATTACTTTCTCATAAGGCGCAATTTCACCTAGATCTCATTACTTACTCTCTTAATGTATTTTCTGTATTTGTCTCATCGACAATTTCTCTCGTGCTCTGTTCTGCTGATAAAATAGGCAGTTGAGGTGCTATGCAAAGCAACTTGCTGGAGTGCATTAACTAAAATTCTTCTTATTCCCAATTTGACACGCATCCTCTGTGCCTCCAGCCTGCCAGGCAAAGTCAGTGCGGTGCAGGAAGGACCCTAGGATGCAGCCCACTTGATTCATCAGCACCTATCCGGTAGTGGCATTTAAGCAAGCCAGAAATGCAGGGCAAGAGGAAGGTGGGCAGGGAAATGCACTGGAAATGCTGAATTTTCAGGCCAACCTCAAAGATGCTGAAGTTTGATGAGGATGCTGTGGTGCAGACTCTCCCGTCCTGTGACATACTGTGTTCTCCCTCGACACATGCCAGGATGTGCATAGCAATGGTACCTGCAGTGCATCACTGAGGATGGGAGCCTCCCTGGGTGCTCCTGGGCCAAAAAAGACTCAAGGAATCAGCTGCTCCAAGTTACAGGTCTTGTTGGCATCACATCAGCCTACCTAGATGGAAACTCTTCCATTTGGCCTGAATTAAAGCAGTTATGAGCAGACATCTTCTGCTTTTCAAGCGCTTGGGGGGAAGGGCGAAAGCAACTTTTCTGGGGAGGGCTGACCAAGTTCAGGAAATTAGTCATTACCTGAGAAGAAAGGAGTTTTAGAGGAACCCTCTAATTCTGAAACTGCAGACAAGCACTGCGTGGTGCAGCGCCAGCTCAGCCTGTAACACAGAGCTGCTGGTGGCAGGGACTGGGCAATGAGGTCCCAGACCTAACACCACAGGGGATGTAACACCATAGGGGATGTAACGCAACAGGGGACGTAACAGAACAGCCTGTCCTCAGAAAAGTGGTATTTGCCCTAAGAGGCTTAAAGCACAAGTTTGGGGTTTGGCCTGAACTCGGGCCAGAAAAAAAAGAGAGTGCTGTAATTACAGGCAATATTTTCACCCTGCAGAAGATTAACAGGTCAGGAGAAGAATTTAAGTCTCCTTCTTTCCTGAATTCCAATTTAATAGCGAATAATCCTGCCCCTGAATGCAAGGAAAATATATTACCCTGGAGAATTGTGTTGAAGTTCAAAGGAGGTCAGACGACAGAAAGGTCAAAAATGGCACAGATGGCATTTCGTGATGGGGTGCAGAAAATAAAAAGGGATCTGCCTTCGTTCCATCCCTCCTCTCCTCCCCTCCCACCACGCAGCGCAGACACCCCTCCTTGTTTATGCTGTGGCTACAACAGGAGCCTGCAGTCGCTCACACTCCCTGCTCTCCAGTGGTGTTCAGGAGTGTGCACCAGTTTTAATGTGTCTGGAGGGAGGAATTTATTAAAGAGGCACTGCATTAAAAATATGCAAATGTTCCCAGTAACTACACAGGCCCATGAGGAAGGCTGATGAAATGTCAGCCCTCCCTTCTCCCCTCCCCGTTTTTATGCACTGAGATGGTTTATGGCTGCTCCTGTTTTATACTGTAACTGGAGGCACGGCGGATATTTAATCTGTTTGGAAATAATTGCAGCAATAATGATTATTTTATTGGTTTTAACTACATTCTGGAAGAGAAAAAAATAAGGGAAATGCTGCAGGAACAAAGCCAAGGAAGGGAGAAGGGAGGAGGAGGAAGGGTGCTCAGTGTGTGTGTGTCTCTGTACCCGCATCTGCAGCACGTGGGCAGGCGTGGGGATGGCAGAGGGTCACAGGGGAGGGCGCCTGGTGGACACACGTGTTGCACACGTACACTGCAGGAGCATCGCTGCCTCTCACCTCCGAACTGAGCTGCACTTCTAACACGAACTGCTGGTCTGAGTTTTCATAAGTTCTCCCTTCAGAATGCAGCAGGACGGGGAGGGGGCAGAGGAACCGCGGCCCATTTACTGTTTGTGCTTTGAAGTTACACAGCCTCAAGGCAGCTAAAAGCCACAGCGAGATGGACTTTAGTCTTAATCCCAGAGAAAACGCCTCTCTCAAGTTCTTTTTATATCTTCCCAACCTTCCCAAATCCTGCCTAATACCGAGTTGCAGAGAGCTTCCTTCTGCACGCTTCCCTACTTTCCCCCCTGCCCGTTTCCCCCTCTCTCCCAGCTGTTGGGGGAAGTGAAGCAGCGCCTCCCGAGCACCTGAGCCCTCCTACACCTGGAGAGGCCCTCTCCCCTCCAGGAGCACAGCTCAGCCACAACGCCAGGATGAGCCAAGCAGGCACTGAAGATGAGATACCTTCCAACACAGCCTTTTCCCAACAGCGAAGCTGTTTTCCTTGCCAGCAAAGCCTTTCCATCGTCAGCATCCCATCCAGGTCACAGAAATGTCCCACGCACCAAGTTCTGCCTCTCCCTGAGGTTTAATGGATAGCTGCAATATGTGAAACCCCAATCACTTCTGCTGCATCTATTTCTCTCTCACAGCCCGCAGTTAAACCCTCATAAATATGTTTCCTGCCAGCAATTGGTGCTTAATTATTATATAATAACTATCTTAATAAATAGGAACGGGAGTCTTTATTTGAGGCACTTCATTTAACAGATGAGACACCATCTTCCCTCCCATAAATCCCAGAGCAGACTGAAATGTCAGGAGGTCCCGAGGCTGCAGCGGGAGGTGAGGCTGACATCCATGTCTGCAGCAAAAGGGAACAAATCCACGAGGTCTTCTCCGATCCGCACAGCACCCATTCCTTTGATTCTATCACAGCCTTTGGAGCCCATCAAGCCCAATCTGCCCAATTTAGATGTAATCTGTATAATTATCCGTATGATGCAAAAAAGAGTTTGGGAGTAAAAGTGGCCAGATGGCTCAATCCCAAAGGGGCTTCCAGCTGGGAGAATCCCTCCCTGAACCCAGAGCTGCTGGGTCTGTGAATGAGACATGAGAGGTTTCCCATGACCACAACAAGCACTGGTCTTCACCAACATGTGTTAACCACCGTTCATTGCTTGGTGTCATCTTCTTTCATCTCAATTAACTTCTCTCTTCTTTTTCCTCCCTCCTGATACTCAATTAAAAGTGTGACCAAAAGTTAATTACTGTAATTCAATTTAGCTGCAATTCCTGTGGGGGAATGGGGAAGAGAGCGCGGGTGAGGGGCTGGGAAGGCAGAAAAGCCACGGTGGAGACTCCTGAAGCACAAGCGGGGCTGGTGAAGCACGAGCAGGGCTGGTGAGCCGTGGTTCTGCTTACCTGCTGATGCCCACTACGTCTCAGTCACACGCAGCCGATGGGACATGGCAGCATGCAGAGCCTGGGCAGCAGGACACAGCCATGCCACTGTTAGTGTGCACAGTGCTGACAGCTGGGCTAGAGGATCTTAGAGCACTTTTCCAACCTTCATGATTCTGTGATTCCATGATTCTATCCCAGTGATTCCATGGGAGGAGGAGCAAGAGCTGTCTATGATCAGCAAGAGGATAACAATGAGGCTGCTGGCTGGGCAAGTACGGGCAGACAGGTATGCACAGAGAGGGCTGTGCACAGGGATGGATGGACAGAGGAAAACACAGAGATCAGGAAGAAGAGGTGAAGCACAAGCCTGACTTCCCTGGCAAGACATCCAAATGGATTCTGCTAATTAACTTCCTTCTCACAACATCCTGGCAGGGTTGCAGGCTAATTAGAGCCCCCTCTCCTATGCTGGGAAGCTATCTTGCCTTGGCCACTCACGGCCGCAGCCCTCAGATTGAGGACATATGGCAGCTGAACGTGCCAGACGAAGCAGCATGTCTTGTCGGAAAATGTCGGCAGCTGGGAATGAGCAGCCCGGCTCGGTTGTGAGCCCTCTCCAGTCTGCTTCCCCCGCTGCCTGCAAACAAAAGGGCCTTGAGTGCAAAGCACAGGCACTTCTTGGCAGTGTCGCCGGGCCAGCTTAAGTCAGAGGTGGAAATCAGGACACCAGGCTGTGATAAAGTTACTCTTCGCTCCTTTTTAGTCTTGAAAACAAATAAAAATAATAAAAAAAGAAGGAGTCATTGGCAAACTTATCTACCTCTGCAGTCAGCCCTGTCTGCAACCATTAGTAAATAGACTGAGCAATACTCCCATCTAAGGCTAACCTGCACGAACCCCTCGACAATCACAATTTCCCTTGCTGAGAATTGCCCATTTCTTCCTATTCTCTCCAATGGCATTAATCTGTCACAGGGATTTTAACTTGCACCCCCTGGTCACCATCATGCCTTGACAGCCTTCTGTCGGGGTCTGTATCAGAAAGAGGCTTTTGAAATTCAAAAGGAGGAGTGTGTGTATATATACTTTCTCATTCCCTTTTATCCACCGGTCTCTTAACTCATCCAAAGGCTTTAAGCGGGTCGGAGAAACACAATTTTCTACAGCAGAAACCATGCTGACTGTCCCTTATCCTATAGAAAAGCCTAAATATAGACCCTGAAAGTCCTCCCAGCCGGAACGTGAATGCAGCCGTCCTGCTTTGAAGCTGTCTGAGACTCATGCACTTCCCAGATGAAGGGCTGGCTGGCTCTGCCAAAGAAAGAGACGAGTCTTTCAAAGATGCGTGGAGATACCAGGGAAGATGTCAGTGGCCCACAGACTCTCCTTCTCTTCCTACTTTTTTTAGATTTTCTGCAGCCTCTTTAGCACCTTGTCTGTCAGTTTGTGCCGAGGAGGAGTGAGGCAGTTCTGCAGCCTACACCCACCCGGGAAAGGAGTACAGAAAGAGAAAGAAATACAGAAAACGTCAGATGGAAACGAGAGAAATACAATAGAAGGGACAGTCTGTAGCAGGGCTCTGCCCACCCGGTTTCCTGCCCACTGACTGCGCTCTCCAGGGATCTCTCAGAGCTCAGAGGCTCTCTGGGCAGCCCAGCAGTAAAGCACACAGGTTCCTTCCTGGCACGCAGATCACCGCACTTTGCTTTTGATAAAGGCAGGCTATCAGGATCTGCCTTGCCACCAGGGAATAGCTAAGAGCAATAGTTATTGTTGGATTCTCCGACCAGGCGGTGACACGCTCACCAGGCCAGCGTGCTTGGATTAAATTTCCTTCTCCACCCAGAGCTCAGATGTCTCTAGGATCTGCTATCCATTTTCTTAATGCAACTGCCTGACAGTTAAATCCATGCCTCTGTCTATTAGGGAAATGCATGTGCTATCAGCACCACAAATCCAGGCAGCCCTGTTACATCAACTTGATGTATTCATGGCAACCCTAACCCCTTCCCCCTGAAGTTACCTGTCGGCCGGGCACCGAAGCTGTCAGGTCGTGAAGGATAACAACGTTATGGGACTAAAGGAGAGCAAGGCACCAGGGAAGGAGACTCGCTTCATGCTGTCTGCATTAGGCACAGGGCAGCTCTGGGAAAACAGCACTTCTGCATCAAGTGCACGGGAAGACATCAGCTCTGCATGCTGATCTGGAAGCACTTTGGAGGTGTTCACTAATGGAGATTATTGCCCTGAGGGGAAATGGGAAGTCAAGGAAGGTAACAACTTGCATTTTCAGCTGATTTTAAGGCACTGAAGAGAGGCCACCATTGGCTCTGCTGGAGCCAGATTAAAGAAGACTGGAGAGCATCCCAGTAATGCCTTTATGGGCATGGACATCTAGGGACCTTCTACAGACTTCTTGGGCCACCGCTGACTACTGCCTGTGCCACTTTAGAGTCCAAACTGGTGTTACAGGTTGTCACCAAACAGTTTCACGGCTAAAAGTTAATTCCCTTAGGCCCTGGCTGCAATGGGCCAAGATGCAGCAATTTCCAGCCCAGTCACGCTGCCGTGGCTCCAGCATGTGGCTCTCCCTCCCACTCCAGGCTGCTACCAGGGCTGGGATTTTTGTTGTTTCTTTTTTTCTTCTTCTTCTTTTTAACCTTTCTCTGAGCTCTCGCTTGCTTCCTCAGCACCTAGTGTAATTGCTTGCAGTCTCGGAGGATCCTGGTGAGGATTTATGTAACGCGCCAGGCAGCAATTTGAAAGGCTGCTTTTGGATATAAGAACTTAATGCTACACCAGCCTTGGGGAAAATGAGCTGAAATCCTTGGGAGGGTTGTGCAGTGTTTGCTGCACGCTGCTGAAGCGAAAGGCTGTGGGGCAGCACGGGCAGCTCCGAGCTTCCACCCGCGCGCCAGCGAGGAGGGGAGGTGAGCAGCAAGTGGCTGCTCCTTCTTCGTCTCATTATGCAGCTTTATCTGGAGGGCGATGCAGAGGCAGCCAGCAAACGCTCAGCATTGCTAAGCAGTTCGGAGTGGAGACAGAGGGAGCGCGGTTGTCTGCACCAGGCAGCGGTGTTGCTGGGGTTTCTCTCTCTC
>PPHD01025937.1:0-11609 GCA_002909625.1 Bambusicola thoracicus
GGTGTCCCTGCCTATAGCAGGGGGGTTTGAAATAGATGATCTTAAAGGTTTTTTCCAACCCAAACCATTCTATGATATGATTCCATGATAGAGAGAGTATCCTCATCTACAGTTACAGATTTTTCCAAGATAAACACTCAGTTTATACAGGAAAGCTATCTTTTTTTTTTTTTTTTTTTAACTTGCACCTCACATAGAAGAAAACCAAGGAGGAAATTCTTTACCTGTTTTCCTGTGCGGAAGCATGGTCCTCTGAGTTTTTATCATCTTCTTCCTTAAAATACTGACCACTGCTGGATGGATTAGCAAAAGTTGATATGAAAGGCCCCAAAGACTGAAAAGCAGCTTGTCGGACCTAGTGGAAAAGGTCCAAGGAAAAATAAATTATACAAATATTACATTCTTAGGAAACATAAAAGTCCACTGTTAGGAACAGATAGGGTCGTAAGTCTACACAGGAAAGTAACAGCAGAGTTTCTTGGAAGATTAAACCAGTTATGTACCTAGAGTGCTAAGTGAAAAATGTTAGGAAAAAACAGTTAAATCACAGGTAACTGTGTTCATGGGCCCACTTCCCACAGCCAAAGAAATCACATGTATTTAAATAGCAGGAGTGGGTGAAATCGGAAGTTCAGCTGAGATAATGACTTGGAAGGAAAAAAACTTTGCTGTGGTGAACAGACTTCTCACTGTTTTGAATTTGCATGATAATAAGCTTCGCATTTTTTTGCCCCCTTTCTCATTCTTTATACTTCAATTTGTTCCTCCTTTCTCCTACTATTTAATCTTCCCGTCTCACCAATCATAGTATCTACTTTCATTTCTTTTATTTGATTAAATCTGCTGGGCTACGACTTGCATGACTTCCAAGGATCCAAGAGCTCAAGCCCCTTTGTAAAAGATCTACTTCTGGCTCTTGGAAGTAGACTGCTCAATAACAAACTTAATCTTTAAACTGTGGACCTTGGAGCCAAAAAAGGAAGTGTCGGTAGGGATCTGTGAAATACAAATAAATTCCAACTGATTTTTTAGATCTGATGATGATGTTTAGCATTGTTAAGTCACAGCTGGTTCTGTAGCTAAGAAAAGTGGTCCTGGTGGCACAGTTTTTCTTACATGTTGTGGTGGAAATAGAAAGAAGTATTTATGCCCACTGGAAAACCAAGCATTCCAACAAGAATCTTGCTCAAGATGTGTGAAACAACTTAAGTTATCCATACCTATGGGGAGAAGTTCTACGTAGAACATCACAGTCAAATAATTCAACTGTATTCAACAGTTATTCAAGAAATAAGAAGCATTTCTTACCCATCGTGAAGGATCACTAATCAAATTAATAAAAAGGGTTGACAACTTTGTGCGCCGAACTTCTTGCGATGTTGCACAAGAAACTGCCATGAAGCATTCAGCGCAGGCTTTCCGAACTCCCCACACGTTATCAGAGCAGAGCTGGAAAAACCTCGGCAACTGTTCAGAACACAGCAAGTTGCAAGTCTTAACAGGCAGTACTTGTTTCAAAGTGAGTTCTTTTCCACGCTCATTTCCTTCATCAAATTCTCTGCCCTCACACTCAACAGGTACCTCAGCTTAATGTTCACAAGACAAAACACACATTCAGTAGCACCACCCTTCTAATCACTGGCACTCATGTTACCTGCAGATACGGACAAGGAATATACACTTATCTGAAGAATAACATCAAAAGATCATATCAGACTCGCCCCTCCTACCAGCCTAATCTCCTCTTACTCTTCTGAATCTGTAGTTTCTCATTGCATTATAGGCATTGGAAGATACAATCCTGTCTTTTTCTTGCCCAATATCTTTTAAAATTTACTGATATTTTCTACCTTCACAACCTGAAGTATTTTCTTTAGGCTGTTTTGAACCCTTTCTTAGCTCTAGACAGTGTCTTGGACAAGAAAAGGTAGCGAGGTGACCTGATAGCAGACTTTCTGTATCTAAAGGGGAGCTACAGGAAAGATGAGAACAGACTCTTTAGCAAGGTCTGTGGGGATAGAACAAGGGGAAACGGCTTCAAGCTCAAAGAGGGTAGATTTAGGTTAGATATAAGGAAAAAATCTTTTACAGTGAGGGTGGTGAGGCACTGAAATAGGCTGCCTAGTGATGTGGTGCATTCCTGTCCCTGAAGACTTTCAAGGTGAGGCTGGATCAGGCCTTGTTCATTGCAGGGAAGTTGGACTAGAGAGTATTCAGAGGTCCCTTCCAACTCTGTGGATTCAATGATTCTAAGAAGTCTGTATTAATGATCTTCCAAATTTTATAAATCTCAAACAGAACCCTGCACCAGTTAAACTGAAAAGTCACAGTTGTCACTCTTCTGACTAAGGGAACATAGCAGTTACCTAATTGTTTCAGCTGTAATTCACTGTCCCACATCTAACTCCACTACTGACTTGTACTAAAAAGAAAAATCCTTTAATAGGTAACTTACCAGCATTTCTTCAGTGGCCTGCTGCCCAACCACACTGCAGATATCTCCAAAGTTGGCTGCACATACCTTGCAAATGAAACGCAAGAAATAACCACTATTACAGATTTTTAATATAGCATAACAGTCAAAAGAAATAACTGAACAGCTTTTAAAACCACAGAAACAATTTTTGTCACTAACTCAAAATCTGCCACTTCTCCATTCTATCTATTTCTATGGTGTTAAAAAAAAAAAGAAAATTAAAATATTTTCTTCTGTTTAAAATTCTTCTTGAATTTTTGTTTAACTTTCTCTTTTTAAGCTTGACTAATGATTTAATTCCGAAAGAACCACCCTAAAACTTAAGTGAAAGGGAAGGAGAATAAAATACATTCAAAGTGCTGTCAAATGAAATGATACAAACAATTACAAAGGAGAAGAAGCTATCCAAAAGCAAGGAGAAACCAAAACGCAGCCTCAACACCTAAGTTTCACGATGGCATACTAGTTTGCCTCATCTTAATGAGCATCTTTATGTCTATGCACAGAGGTATGAGCTCAGGTAGCTGATGCTTTATCAGTTCCAGCTGGTTCACATTTTCATGGCTGTCTGCACAATCCTAAGGACAGCTCTTTCCTTGTTTCTAATAATAAAGGTAGGTACTCAGGAAAAAATAATCAGCATCAAATATAAAATCGGAAAATACGAACTACAAAGAAACCCCATAGCTTTCACTTATGTATGTGACAGATGCAATCTAGAAGGAAGGTGTCATTTAGACAAAGGCAAGTTCCAAACTGATGACACTCCTTTCAGAGATAACCCAGATGAGGCGCTGATAATACGTACCTTACGAACATGAAACATTCTGCAGTCACAGCACATCTCACAAAACCTAGGAAGAACAAGTCTTTCCGTGATGTCCTTTCCCACCATGGAGGCCATTTTGCACATTATCTAATGGCAAGACAGACAGACACTAGTTAGGAATGCTTGCACAATACACAATTTCATGTCAGTTAAGCAGAACTTTTTTACACTTAACTTTCTGATATAGAAAACTGAAATCATGAAGAACTATTGAAAAACAAAATCAGTTCTTGAACTGAAAAGATCTGACTGTTCTAATACTTGAATTTTTTCACAACAGAAAATTATTGCTTAATAATATGGTTAAGTGTCTTCTATTATCTTCTCTATGATTTGAAAAAAATGATTTTAAATAGTTTATGCTGGTCATAAAAACACTGACTATCCTGAATTGGAAGGGGCCCTTAAAGATCATCAAGTACAACTATCAGCTTTGCACAGGGACACTGAAGAAAATCATACCATATGTCTGAGAGCATTGTCCATCTGCAACTCCCTAGTATAAAAATACTGTGCACGTGCATTATACCAAAGAAAGCGGCAGCTTTAGCTTCTTACATAAAATTCTAATTGTTAAAAGGGAAAGGACACACAGCTTCTGCCATTTTTCCCTTAAAATATTGCTTTGCTGACCATTTTGACACAAAAGAAGTTTTAATTATCAAATATACTTATTATTTTATCCAAAAAACAAACAAACAAACAAACAAACCAAACCACACACACCAAAGAGAAATCGGTAAAGAGAACAGAACAGAAAGTAATGACAAAGAGAATTCAAGGATTAAAAATTTGCCACGGATAGAGATTTTCCACATATGGAATTTAAACCCCTCGTAAAACAAACTGCAAAAAACAAGAAGTAGGTGCTTTGTAAGCCAATGAAAATTAATCTCTTGTGCTTGTTTGTCCAAATGGGATTTTTTTCATAGCCTATATAACATATTGAATTTAAATCTAACCTTGACTTGTGTATAAGATGGCACAGAAAAAGTTAAGGATTAGTTATGGATAGTAGTGTAAATTTTTTCTAATACCACATTGATGCACATCTTGGAAACACAGTAGCATCACTGCAACACCAACAATTCAGGAGACCATTATACCCTCCAGTTTAATACTGCTGTTACTCACAGCCACGGCTTCCGTCTTCACGTCGTCATTGCTGTCTGGTGCTGTCAGGTCTATCAGAACAGGGCACACTTTGGTCTCTACATCATATCTCTCTATGAGTTCTTGTTCCAGCAGAACTAATAATGCTGCCTGGCTTGTTTTTCTCACCTATTGTAACAAGACAAATATCAAATCAAGGAGTATAAGGAGGTATGGTGGTTCTGTTTTTTCTTGAAGTAGGTCCAAGTATTTTGGGAGCTACACCTACATACTGCTACACACCTATATTCACGGTGCTTGGAGAGAGAGGACAAGGTCTCCAAAAGTGCTCTGCAAACACTTCATGATTTAAACACATCAGATCCTAGAACTCTGCTTATTGTAAACTAATGAATGCTATTATAGTAAGTGTCCACCTATGTATTTCTACGTAAGTCAGGACTACTATGCCAAAGGAAACAGAACAAAAAGTCATGAAAGAGAAGCAGCACAGCTAACTGGGAGTAACAAAGTTCTATGGCATATGAGTTTTGTTAAACAAATCCTCTTTTTACCAAGTTTGTCTGACAACGGATAACTGCATTTATTCTGAACGAGACAATTTTGCTTAGTTCCAGCTAGCAGAAGACTACACAAAAATATGATAACCTTTTTTAATTGACTTAATATGTATTTAACTACTGACACTCATAGATAAGTTTCATGGAGGTAATAATCACCAAATGGAATTATTTCTAGGGGAATTAGTCCTCAGTGCTCTTTGGTAGCTGTGTATCTAGCACTGACAAATGTAACACCACACACTTGCTAGCATCTGGAAAAAAACCAAAGTTGCTGATAAAAGCTTGCAAATGATTCAGGAATTACCAGAGTCAACTGGAATGACCTAGATAAATTGAAAACATGGGCTTATTTATCTTGCATGAACTTAACACTTGCAAATGCAAGGTCATGCATGTCAGAAGAGAAAACACTACATAAAGTGACAGATTATCTACTGCAATGCAGCAATTGTTAAGACCTTTAGAGGTCTTTGTTTCAGAGCAAATCAGCCAAATGAGCTATGGAGTTATCAACATAGGTTATGAAGACGAACAGTTGTGGAATCTGTGAACGAGAGGATACCAAGCAAATACTGGCTGTTGTATTAAACATCAATTAGCAAAACCACTACAAAGAAAAATATGCCTGGTTTTGGTACCTGTTCTTAATTATGGAAGATCTGGAAAGGTTTAAAAAATGAAAGTGGCTAAAATCCAGATCTCTTAAATATTTAAGCTAATATCACCTAGGATTTACTCTGAAATGTTACAGAATCCTACAGAAAACTAAAGGCAAGATGATGCATAGATGCAGACATGCAAAAAGCTCAGTGCCAACTCAGTTTCCAAGACAGGAGTTATCGGATGCGTATATAAACAACTAGATATGATGGTATGTAACACTTTAAAGAACTGAATGGAGATCAAGGAGACATTTTTGTTATCTATTATCCTTTTTTTTTTTTGCCAGAATTTGAACCATGTTAGCCTAGAAAAATGACTGTTTGACTTTGTCTATAAGAACATAACATCAGATAAAAGCTCCAAAATCAGAACAGAATATATATAAGGTGAAAATAGCATTCAAAATTTTCTTTAGTAAATTCAGAATGCCATGTACTGCAAGTCATTTTAAATATTTTTCACTCTAAAATATTACATTCTTAAACCAGCCTAAATTATTTAAGTTGAAAAGCCTCACACAGTGGAAATATTCAACTAGTTAATAAACTGTTTCTGTAAGATACTTACCTGGTTATTCTGGTCTGCAAGGTACCGTACCACAATAGGTAGTAAGTATTTGGAAAAAGCATATGGGATGGAAGGTCTGTTTTCTTGACAAAACATAGCAATATGAGGCACCTGCTCCATCAGTTCTGCCCGCACTGTAGGCTCTGTCAGAGTCAAAATAAAACAAAACAAAGAAGTCACTATAAATGTTAGCAAACACACTGTCAGATACTGCCAAAATAAACTTTTTTACACTCTTGTACTTACAAACTGTGTGCTCAAGTGGTCAAGCCAGTATGGCTACAGTGAGCTTCAATTTGTCAAGCACCACCTCTATGCAAAACCAAGTGCAAGTACACTCTATACTAATAAGCTACTACGAAAGACTTGGCCCACATTCCCAATTATTAAAAGAAAAAAAGACCCACAACTGTAAGAAGGCAAGTCATCAAACATCATGAGTATCAGGATCCATCCAAATTCCCTACAAGCATCACCTTCTTCCAAGAAAACTGCTATGCAGAAAACTAATCCAACTACAATGAGAAGAAACAAACTGAGGGTAGCTCCTGACTGCAGTTTTTGACACAGAAGAGATTCCATCACAGTCACAGACACTTTTTCATTCTTTGCTTTTTAAGGCTACTGATAGTTTTGTTTGATAGAAATAGCTCTGTGTTCTCCAAGTTGTTTGCCAAATTTATTAGGTATGTTTTTCACTGAAGTTAGTGACTACTTAAAAAAAAATGTGCAATACAGGTTTTCAATTAAGAAAGCAGTGCACTGCTTGAATGAATCCCAATCACATGCCAAATAGTTCACTTATCCACAGGAAGAAACCCAACAAGTAATTTCAGACTTAGGTACTCAGTATTTCTCTCCTTCCAGGATTTCCTTAAACTGTAGTTGCTATCAGAGAACTGATGACCTACAAGGACACATAATGAAAACCCAGCAGATACTCTCAAGTGACAGTGATCAGATCTGTAATTTAAATAAGAAAATGTACACTGTACATAGGATACACATGCCTCACTAAGTTTCACATAGGTAGGAACTGTTTAGGTAAAATTTAATGGCACGACAGAACCATCTTCCTTAGGATATTTGGAGTGAACACAAAATGTCAGAACCATAACCTTTTGCTAAATAGGAGCATGAGCTTTGTATCTAACGTGGATAATGCATGCAGCCCTTAGCTTTCTTGAACACTAGTTAGAAGTGACAACTTCAGACCGAATAAAACAAAACAAAGTAAGTACCACATCTCCTAGTTTGCTTTGTTTCTCTTCCTAAAGCGGTAATAGGAGCATACACAACAAAAGCTGTCTTATCTGAATCTGGGATGTTCTGAAATATGTGCAGGTTGAATTCCTTAAGCAATATGTCTATGTATATATGTGCAAGTTTGTACTGAAGAAGTCAGATCATGAAGACTACTCAAATACATGCAAGTTTTAGTAAACTTCAGTCAGTGACAATGAAATTTTAGTTGGATGAACATTCAATCCAACAGTTGGCCAAAATAAGCACCTGTAAATAGGACAGGCTTTTAAGGAGATCATTAATTTTGAAAGAAAAATTCTATGTATCATATTAGTGTACAAGGAAAGGAAAAACCAGATTTGCTAAAAACAACCTTTCTTCCAAAAAAAGCTCAGAGAATAAAAACTTACCATCATCAATTTATTTTCCCTCCTTTAAGTCTAGTTTTCTACTGACAGCTTGCAGCATCTCCTAGCTTTGAGGAAGCCTAACACTTTGTATCCTAGTAACTCATCTTTCACTTATAAAAATTAGCCAGAATAGTCAACAGAACACAAGGTATCATAAGCTGCAATTCTGTTAGGATGAGCAGAACAGTTGTTTTCAGGACTGAAGTCAGCAAAATTGTCCAGCTTCATCCTATGATGAATTTTGGTCCTCTTCTCTGATAAAGGCTAGACTCTCCACTTCTGTCACACAGAATTGTGCAAGGAGGGGAGTCTCTTTACATCAGAAAGTGTTTTCCCATTTATGAAATTGGCCCAATGTGGCCGAGCTTAGGGCCTCTTATACACTCTCCATATGCATCTTCCCAGTAACTGAGAGTACAGGAGCTACCAACTGGAGAGTCCTTCCTGGCTGAGCATACTTTGAGATCAATAAAGCCACCACTGCTGCAGACAGACTGCATGCATCCCCTGACCCAAGAGCTCTTCTGAAACAGCTGATGAAGCAACCTCAGAGCAACACGGATGTCTGCAGATGAAGCCCATCTGTCTTGCAGGCTCCCTAACTCACTGCCTAGCACCTTGACAAAGCAACAGAAGAAAACCTCCAGTTCTGAAGCAGACGGGGCAAAAACTGGAAAAAGCACTGAAGCACAACTACAGAGAGCACAGTGAAGAACCAACAGGCTGGGAAAGGAGAGCTGAGAGGCGAATAATGATGAGGTAAGGCTGGCAACTAACAGGATGAGAAGCTGGAACTTCCTGGAAAAGAAAACAGAATCAGGGCCTAATGCCAGAGCTTGAGGAACTTCCTCCCACCTTTCCTGCAAGGCTGCTACTTCAAATCATGTCCGGGACATGATTTAAGGTACAAGAGGTTTCTGTCAAGACACTTGTCTCTAGGATCTCTTTCCCACCTCTTGGGTCCCTTGCCTCCTTCCCTGCAGCAAAGAGAAGATGACTGACACTTGCTGGAGGTGTGGGAGGTAGCAGTGGAAGTTGCAGAGGGTAGTAGGAAAGCGGAAGAAAAATTCAGCTGAGGCTTCATGTTTAGCAACAGTGCTTTTTGAGCTGTATCTGAATTTGCTTCAGGCAGTTCCCACCCTCCCAAGTCCAAAACTTGCAGCTGGCCTTTCCATTATGCCAATGCAATTGCTTCTGCAGCCAGGCAACAAGCCCTATCAAAAAACAGATCTGGCTGACACAGCTCTTGCCCTACCACAGCAACTTGATTAAACAGTAAGAACTGGCAATTAGATTGGTTTCCCTGTGCAGTCACACAGTTCTGTAGAGCAGCAGAACTTTCAGAGGATGGAAGCAAGTAAATGGTAAAAAAGAGTCCATGGACTACTTACTGTGATACTACTAATAGAGTGAAAGAAGCAAAACACTACTGAGGAACTTGATTTGTCCATGTGAAAATGTGTGAAATGCTTATGCCAAAGTCTTCACAGAGTAATTGCACACTACTCATTTGATTGGGAGTCTTAATTCTGACTTCACTGCCAAAGAAAGGACACCACTGTAATCAAACCCAAGAGCTCTTTTTTAAGCATATCAAGCTTACAATGCTTTAGATACTAGGAATTCAAAGTGGGCAGACTGTTTTGATCTTGATACCTCTATAGTTTGCCCAGCCACTGATAAAGTAATGGCAACAATTCCACTCCCCAAATTGATTTTGTTTTATGTCAAAATGAATTCATAAATTTCTTTATGAAGCAGTAAGACAGCAGTGAGTGCTTTTTTTTCTTCAGAACAGGTTTCATCTATTAATCATCACTTAAGAGAGTGGCCATGCTGTGTGACAATAGTGAAGAGCTGCTCAAGTCAAGTGAGCCCTCTTCTTCCTGAGCTACTAAGCAAGCTCTGACTTCATGGGGAACAAAGACTAATGGGATGATGCAATTAAAGATTTGAAAAATTCATGAATTAGAACCATAAAGGCACCTTAGTTCTTACATTTCCTAACTTCTATGCACACAGCTCCACAATCTTAGTAAGTTCAATTAAAACCAATAAACAAACCGGTACTGCGTGCGTCTCTGTAATGCAACACCACAATTCATTATCAAAAAAGCCTTTTGTGCGGTTCCGGGGAATTAGCGCTGCTGTGCAAAATCTGATCTTTAGCCTTCCCAATTTAGAGCTTAAGTCTTCCAAATGTTGAAGCATATGTTTCAATTTGTACTGATCAGAGTCTAATCTTGTAGTCTGATGGGGTTACAGTAGTGTAATTTTTGTTGTTTGGTCTTTAGGAAACATAATGCAATGCCAGAGACTCCCACTAAAAATCCAGCATTTTCTCATTCCCCGAATTCCCTCCTCAGCTTAGCCTTCAGCTCCAACAAAGACTGGATGGCAGCCCCTACAGAGATTCCAGGAGGTTTCAACATGTTACAGTGTTTCTGCCATCTTAAATTTTCTGTGGTTTAAAAGCAAATTTATGGCTTGATCATCAGCACAGCAAATGGACCGTGAAAGTAAGTATCAGTTAAAATTATTAAAATGCAGTTTCTTGAAGCATAAGCTCAGCACAGCATGGACCAGTGTATTTACGAAAATACAAATAAAATCTGGATGGAGAACTTCACTTCATGTCCAGATGAAAAGTTTAAGCACTCTGGGAAGCCATACCATTTGCTTGGAACAGTACTTTTTCTGTTTGGCAAAGTAATACTACCTCCTGAAGGCACAGGTCTATGTTTTGAAGTAGCAGGCTACTAGAAAAGGTGCAGCTTGTAAAAAAAAATAAAATAAGATTTGGAAACAAACATTAATATTAGATTTCAGAAGCATAATTGGCTTTCTCATTCATTAGCACTTTATTTCATTCTTTAGAAAATAAATCTACACCAAAAGAATGACAAAAGTACTTTCAGTTCTTCTGTCCGTCAAATAATTTCAAAAGAAGTTGTCATAATACAAGGACAGTTTTACCTCCTTCCTTCCATTTCCACACCACATGAAATCAGCAACACATTCCTTCCAACATCTCAAGAACTTGAGCAGATTTTAATCTGCACCCACTAACATTCAGTTTTAGTTATTTCACCAATCATCATTTAACATTCCAGAACCATACAGGTACCTAACCGTTCCTTTCCCACCCGTAAAAGATGCTTCAGTTTCCCCTGAAATTTCACACCATCTCTCATGTAAGCGAAGCGTCAACATATTTATCTAACTATTTCTGCACATACACTCACCTTTCCTATACAAATGTATAATATTTCCTTCAATTCCTACCAAGGCTTCAGTTCACTCCACATTCTTTAGCTATGAGGAAGTGAAGCACCACGGTTATCCGTACACTGGAAATTAAAAGAGGATTACTGCAGACCTTCATAGTATAATACCAGCTAATTGCTCCAGAACAGTTATTTGTAAATGAAGTCATTATTCACAGCAAGATTTGTTTCACAACAGCTTATTCTGCAACACATTTTTTGTTTGGAAGAAATTCAGCAAAACTTTCATTATCATTAACATTTCAGCAGTTGACCTCCTCTTGTGAGGGGCTGTGAGGTTTTTACGTGCCTAAAAAATGTGCATGAGGAACAACTACTGGTGATGTCAATGCAGCCTCAGATTGTGATTTTCATGAATGTTTTTAAGTATACCTCAAAATTAATGTTTGTTTTCACTGAGGGTTGTGACCAGGAAGTCACAAAAAGGCCCAGCTTTGCATTTACATGTTCAATCTT
>PPHD01025938.1:0-11608 GCA_002909625.1 Bambusicola thoracicus
AGTTATATACATTAACTTTAGTATATATTTTATATGTGGCCCAAAATAATTCCTCTTTATTCAGCATGGTTCAGGCAAGCGAAAAGGTTGGACACTCACTGTGTGTCAAGGGATTCTTTATTTTAACTGCTTTTGAGCAGTACCTTTTTTTTCTTCTTGTCTCAGGCATCTGTGGCAGTTTTAACTACAGTGAGCCAGCTCTTGGATGCCAACGAAACAGAATTCAACAACAATAATCTTGCCAATGTTACAGCAAGGTAACCCCAGCCTTTGCCATTTTCATTAGACCTAACAAACAGCATTTTCCCCTGTGTTTCAGAATGAAAATCATCATGAACATATGAAAACTTCTTCAGTGTTCAACTCCAATGTGTATTTGATCGGTTCAGGAAATCTATAGCAATGATTTTGGATGAATTTTTCTGCTTTGGATAAAGAATGAGGACAGGGAATGAGAAGTGGGGACTTTTTGAATTTTCCAGTTTGGTTGTTGATTGTCACCAGCAGTTTTGGCAAATCGTTTAAGTTTCACAGTACTGTCTGTGGACAGATAGGAGCTTACATGGTGGACTAACCTACCAGCTGCCACTTAGAAACATTTCCAGTTTATTTCACTGCGCTTCACAGAAGTCTGAAGCATTACTGCGATTTGTAGCATACGGAAAGAGAAAGCTATCAACACCCTCTCCAAAAAGGAGCAACTTTCTGCGTTTGTTAGAAATTTCTGACTTACTTAACATGATGTTACATACTTGATTGCATGCTAGATTACACATTGCCCCAGTTCCCAGGTGCATGTATGACTAAATCCTGCTTCTCCTGATGTTAGAAAGCAATGTTTCTGTTGACAGAGAATCAAATCAGAGAAGGAGCCTATGGCTGTTTGTGACAACTAGAGGTGACTTTTTTTCCCACTTATTATTTTATTGCAGCCTCACAAAAACAATGGAAGAATTTTCTTTGATGAGCAATGTCACTCAGCCCAACGTTGCAGTCCAGTCTGCTCCACTGAAACCAAACTCCTCTACAGTTCTGTTTTTGGCACAGAGAGGTAAGCTTGGGCATGTTGTTGGATTTACAAGCACAAGGAGGTATGTACCATAAATTCTAATGCAGATGTTGTTAATTTTTCTAGATACAACCCTGGGATATTTTCCATCAACAAAACTAGAAATACAGGAAAACGTCCCTGGGCTTACTAGTGAACTGAGTACGGAAGTCCAGATACTGCTCGATGTTAAAAGTAAGTTCTTTCACCTACTGAAATCTGAACCTGGCAACATTTTCAGTGAATATTCCCTAAAAACATGCTTTGAAAATAACTTTAAGAAAACCTATACCTGGATGCAAACTTTTTTATAACAACGTTTTTAATGCATGTTGGTACCATATATAATGGCACAAAAATGCACATGTCAAATGAGCTAGATGATCTTATTTATAGATTAATGCAGATGTGCCTGTAATGGATAGAAAGCTTTGCATGTTTTTTGTTGTTTTTTTTTTTCCCACTTATTTTGTTCTTTAAAAATTCAGCACGTAATGAATCTTTGACCAAATCTCTGTAGACATGAAGACCAAAATCCAGTACATATGTACCTCGTCTGAAATTCAAAGTCATTAACCATTTCAATTAAAATTATTACTGCTGTCAGGTTCAGCCAGTACATATTGTTCTTACATCTGTGTGTTGGGATAGTATTTAAAGGCACGCAGGATTTTTCCAGCTGCCCATTATGTACACTCTTCCTCCACAGGGAAATGAGCAATGCAGTCCTCTTTTCAGAGTTAGAAAAGAGTCAAAGAGATGAAGGTAGCCACACATACACAGCAACGAGAATAAAACAAACATGGAAGAGCTCATTAACGGATCACCATCCATTCTGCTCACTGATGTAGACAGTGATCCTGTGAAAAACCAGTGTGATCATTTAAAGTCTTTATCATAATGCCTGTAACACTTCTCTCAAGAAGGATCAACTGAATTCACAGCCTATTAAAAATAAAAATAAAAAAATATTCTGTATTAAATGAACAATTGTGACATATAAAATCATGTTACTCTTTCATGATAAAAATAGAAAACTAAGAATGAAATCAATTATATAAAACACAATTTTTGCTTTCTTTCTTCAACAGAAATTGAGACTCATAATTTAAATCAAAAGAAACAGAGTCCAAAAACTGGGTCTGAAGTGAGAAGAGCAGATGATCTATTTTATTTTATGACTTCCTACCAGTTGTAAATGTCCTTGTTGTTACTAATTATTACTTAGCAATACCAAAAGCCTGGACATTCTGAGTGTGTATATGTATCTGGATTTAGGATATTATCCTCATTGTCGATGTTTCTCCTCGGAAATGGCATTAGGAGAAAGGAAATTGTTTTCACATTCCACTGCAGCAAAAATTGAAGATGAATCTTTTGAGATTTATGGGAAAAGAAACTCTTCTTTACATCTTAAATGGAGTCTACCTAAATATCTTGACAAAAATCTGCTGTAAATACTGGATATGTGAAGCAGCATAGAATAGGCTTCTTCTAAGGCACCAGCTTCTCTGATATCTATATCTTCTTTGCTGTTTGCCTAGCGAAGGTTCGTCAAATGATGGCAGAGTTGGCTTTGTCCTTTATCAAAATGACAAACTCTTCCAGTCAAGGATTTATAGGAGTAACAATAATTTATCTAAACAAATTGTTTCTGGCAATATTGATGGTGGAAGAGCCAATGGTGTTGAAATAGCCTTCAATCCCAAGGTAAGCTTCTGTTTGAAATGCTGTGCTCAGTTTGACCAGAGGCTGTCCTTGTCCTACTACCTGTCTTCAATACTCAGAAAGAGATATAAGTAGAGGTGTGGGTTTTTTGATTGTTCGTTTTGTGGGAGGGAGGATGTTGGTAAGTTTTTGTTGTTGTTGTTATTTGTTTTTATGGCATACCACCTTTATTTGTGGCAATAAGTAGTTGAGAGAGTCTGCTGGATTCTGATTTGGGCTTTCAGGTAGATGGAAATTGGATGCAAGCCAGCAGCGTGCTCTTGCAGCCCAAAAGGCCAACTCTATCCTGGCTGCATCAGAAAAGAGATGGCCAGCAGGGAGAGGGAGGTGACTGCCCCCTCTACTCCACTCTTGTGAGACTCCAGCTGGAGTACTGCAACAAAGTCAGCGGTCCCAGTCATAAGATGAATGTGGAGCTGTTGAAGTGGGTCCAGAGGAGGGCCATGAAGATGATAAAAGGGCCGAGATGAGAAAGGTTGAGGGAGCTGGGCTTCTTCAGCTTGCAGAAGAGAAGGCTCCAGGGGAGAATTCATTGCAGCCTTCCAGTACTTCTGAAGAGCTTATAAACATGAGGAAGACCAATTTTTTACATGGGAATGGCTTTAAACAAAAAGAGCAGAGATTTAGATTAGATGCTAGGAGGAAGTTTTTTACTAAAAGGATGGTGAAGCACTGGCACACAGGCTGCCCACAAAAGCTATGGATGCCCTATCCCTGGAGGCATTCAAGGCCAGGTTGGATGGGACCCTGGGCAGCCTGATCTGGTGGGTGGCAACCCTGCCCGTGGCAGGTGGATTGGAACTAGATGATCTTCAAGTTCCTTTTCCAACCTGAGCCATTCTATGATTCTACGATTTCCTCCTTGAGGAAATTATTCTAGATGTTACTGCATTTTTTTTCCAGAAATGAGTGTCCATTTCACATAGATGATGTATACTCATTTTTAGCATGTTTCCTCCAGAAAACAATAGTTGGCTTCTTCTTAAGATATCTTAGTCATGTGACAAGATTTTTACGGCTTCAATACATGAGTACAAAAGATCAGTAATCACCACCATACATTTATACTGTTAAATGTTCTGGGAAACAAATGTCTGTTAGGCAGAAAAATACTTTTTTCCTTACTCCTACATTTATGTCTCATTTAACTGCAAATAATGTGAATAAGGTTATTTCATTGGCAGTCTTGACTGAGAAAGGACATTGAGAGTTCGAACAGCCAACTATTACTGATATCCTTCATAAAGCTTACTGGAATGCATGGAAGTCTCTTAGTAGCTGTCAACTCTCTTTTCAAAAGACAATTGTCTGTACACTGGTGCATATCTGTGTTTCTCTAGCCCATTTTTCTTCTTGTAACCCCATTCCATAGTACAACACATCCGAACTTCAGCTGCGTGATCATGCCTGTGTCTTTTGGGACTATGCTATCAACGACTGGAGCACCGCAGGCTGTACGAAAGGAAGAGACCAATTCTTGAGATGCAAGTGCAATCACACTACTAATTTTGCTGTTCTGATGGTAGGGCATTAATCTTTCCCAAATGGGCAGAGTCTGGTGCAGTAGTTCTTTCATTATTGGTTTGCAATTGTTCTCTGGCTTATAAGGGCTTGGGTGCAGTGTCCTGGCTTGGAGGGTGCTGAGCTAGAAAGAACAGCAGCTGAAGATGTACTCATTTGTCTCTGATCTTTGGCAGAGCTGGCAAACTGGGACATATGTTCCCCAGGATGATGGAAGGCCAAAGGTGTAGGTGCATCCTGGCTTCCTCTGGCATAAAGCCTGTCTAAGTGCACCTGACTTTGCACCTAAGCTGCAAGGAAGTGGTGACTCCCCTCCTGCTGTGCTAGCCCCCAGCTCTGCACCTGAGCTGCTGCAGCTGACTGTTAAACGACTGGAACCTAAGGTGCCTTGACACCAATAATAGAATACCTTGGGATCTCTGTTAGCTGTGGTACTATCTTGTGTTGGGCAAACAACTCAAAGCACTTGGCACTTTGCTTATATGTTAATAAGCAACAATTTACTTAGAAATATTAAACCTACTATCATTTATTTTTCTATAATGCCCTCTTATACTTACAAGACTATTTGGGTATGACTGTCACCATCCTTCATTATTCTGTCAGTATTGGCTTCTGCTTCTCAGAACAAAATACTCTCTGGGTAGCATCAGGTACTGGTGGTCACTCACTTTCTGAGTGTAAGGATTTCAGTTTCTTTTTACTCTGCCTTCATAGAACAGCATTTCCATATTTATAATATTTACTTGTTTCCCTTTATGATATGCATGCTCTTATTTGCATAAAATGTCTATATTCTAAGAGAAGATTTCCATTCATTTAAGCAAAGTTAACAGTATTTTCTGTTTCTCTGACTACATTTACATTTTGCTCACTGCTTTATTGACACTACACAAAGACTGGTTTTGATTTAGAATTCCTCACAACATCTTCTCTTAGACCTTAACCTCAGAAGTCAAAATTCTGAATGCACGTCTGAATGTATGTATGAAAAGTTAAAGCTATTCTTTTCGGTCTATGCTGATTTACATTACTTTATGAATAATTCAATTGCTATTTTGCTGAACATCTGATTGGCTTTCTTAAATCTCCTTTTGCAGTTCTTCACAAGCTTCTCCTGTTTTAATGTCAGGAATGATTTTATGTGATATGGAAGTTTTGGCAGTAGCTAGCAACAGTCATAGCTTTACTAAAACATTTTCATTTCTGTGTGCAAATAGAAACAAATTTTACAAAGAAAATGATCTCTTTTTATCTTACAACTGATACAAATTATTTTCTAGGCCTTTCAGATCAAATATAAATACGCTAAGCCTTTGGAGTATATCTCTTATGTTGGTGTTGGATTGTCCATTGCTGGTCTCACCATTACAATTTTGTTTCAAATATTCACTAGGTAAGATGTAAAACTGTATTTTGCACTAAGCTACAGTATTTTGCTCTGTATATAGTTTGGGGGCTCCGGATTGGAGCATATTGAATTACTGATCAACAGACAGTATTAAAAAACAATCTAATTGTCTTGCATAGCTTAGGAAGGTGTCTTACTGGTTGGTGAAGTTATGAGATGTCCATATGTAAGAAGCTATGGCATGCCACCTAACTGTGGTGGATGGTTTGTATTCTGTTTTTCCAACACAAATGTTCAATCTAGGAATGGTAGGAGTGCTACTACAGGGGAGCTCACCAGCTATAAGATAATAAAGCAAGCACTGTGTGCTACTGAAGACCAACTCAAGGGTTTATCCCTTTACTGTCATCTCCCACGATCATGACTACAAATGTGATCTCTGAGTTATGTATTAGCATGACATTTGCTCAGTCCCCACGGGGGTAGTGGTGGTCTGCTATTACTGTTGTGTAATAACAGTATGCTCCCTGCCTCTCTGATGTCTCGGTCAGTACCTTGGTCAGTCATTTCTCAGTTGTATTATGACTACATTGATCCACACCATACAATGAGGCATTTGCTTCTTTGTTCTCATTAATTACTCTAAAAATGTGATATAATTTTCGCCGTTTCTTATATTTCTGTATATCCCATGCCTGGCTACTACATACAATGTCTGATCAGTTATCTTTCTTCTCACTAGTTACGAATATGCCTGTATCTTCATTCAGTGCTAGTCATTTCAGTCCACTCTTTTCTCTCTTTGATTTTTAGCGGTCATGTGGAAAAATATAAATCACTCCTAAGGTTCTCTTCTTTCTATCCTATTTAAACATTTCTCTGCTTTCTGTTGCCTATTGTTTGATAGTTTATATACTCTGTTGTCTCATATTTATAAAATATCTGTAGGAAACAGATGATATCAAAGCATCATAAATACATAGTACTGCAGGCTACATATGCTTCTTGTGTTACAGTGTTATAATAAATTATTTCATTCATTTACAATTATAACAGATTTTCTAGATGGACTTGTCTGGGATTAATGGTGTCATGCGATTCCTCCTTGAGCACGGAGCAAAGTCATGCCAACAGAGCTGTAGCTCTTATACATTAAGAACTCTCATCTTGCTTGAATGAATGTAAATTGGGAGTAATTCCATCAAGGTCAATGTATTTAAGATTTTAGGAGCTTCCAGACTCTGCTTTTTAGATGCATTTATTAGACAGAACTTGGAAGTGGAATTCTATTATTGTTGTTTACAAATACTTGTCTTACGCTATTTCACCTCTGAACACTGAAGAGAATGATTCTAAAAAGAGAAAAGTGAAAAAAATTACATGCATCCCAAATAATTTTGGAATGATCCCGCTCCTAGAAGGTGCTGGGCCTTCTCTGTTCTCGTTAAAATCAGACAAAACTGATGAATTAGATGAGTTGTCTAAGAGTAACTACAGTGTGGAATTCTGCAGACAAGTTACTGTGTTGTTTTTTTTCTATGTATGTGTTAAGGCTTGCACACTCTACCTTACTTTTGACATCAACTTGAATGAAGAAGTGTTTTATAATCTTTCTTATTTTGCTTTCCCTTTTTCCACCCTAAATATATTCCTACAAATAGGAAAACGCGAAAGTCATCTATAACGTGGATGTTAGTGAGTCTCTGTTTCTCCATGCTAATTTTTAACATCATCTTCATCTCTGGAATTGAAAACCAAAATGCCAGGAAAGACAGTAGTGATACCAGTGGAAATAACCAGCAATTCAGTACTAACACCACCACTAATACCATACTCACATCTGATGTGGTAGATCCTCCTGCAGATGCCTGGTGCATGGTTGTGGCTGTCCTACTGCACTACTTTTTGTTGGCAACATTTATGTGGACAGCACTCAATTCCGCACAACTGTACTTACTGCTGCTTAGAACCATGAAACCCTTTCCCGGACACTTCATTGTAACCATGTCAGCAATCGGATGGGGTAAGATTTAAAGTTGTAAATATTTCCAACTCTTACCAAAGTATCAGTACATAGTACAACCAGAGAGAAGTATGAAATAGCAGATCAGTAGCGAGGAACTGTAATCGATATCTCTCTGGTTTAGGCAATATGGTTTAATAAATAATCTCCTGTTACAGTTTACTAAACTGGTATAAGCTAAGCTTGTTTTCACTGTCTCGATACAGCACTGAAACCCAGAGCTCATTCACCAGCACAATAACAAACGTCTATTGCATGTAGGACAAATCTTTACAGTAATCAAGGCATTCAACAATCAGTTTCTGTCAACTACAGGATTTTTTTTTTCAGACACAGTGATTGCATATATAGACTCGAATTCTTCATTCAGCTCACTCTGAGATGTCTCATGACCTCCACCACAGCCTTGCATACATCCAAAAGCATGGGCTGACTTACATAAATTGATATATATTATGTAAAAATGTTATTAATATTATTAGATGTTTAAATTACTATCAATAACATTAATTAATATTATGTCTTAATATTATGTAATGACATGATATTAAGTATTAATATTAATAAGACTGGATTCTTAAAACAGTAATAGCAATTAGCCGCAACACTGCAGGCTGAAAGGAAACTATTTGGAGGACTGAAGAATGCAGTTAGATGCCCACTAGATAAAGTAAAAATCACAGCCTCCTTCAATAATCTGTTCTTATACAGTACACGGGACTACCTTCCCTTTCCACATCCAGCATCAGGTTCTTCACTGTCCTGATATCATTTCCACTTCTGAAAGAGCACAATTCTGACTCACTGCTTTTCAGACTTTGAGCCAATAGTTGGCACTCTGGAAGATCTACAGTAGGGCTGAAGGAGGGAGTAGGCAAGAAGTTACTTATGTAGAATGGAGATAAGGCACACCTGTGTAACTGAACAATAACAAGCCAATGTCTCTCTTATTAACTAGGGGTCCCTGCTGTAGTAGTTGCGGTAACACTTGGAGCTACTTATGGAGAAGGGAAAGCTTTAAACTACCGACAGGAAGAATTGTAAGTTTGGGTATCATTACAGTACTTGCTATCGTATACCTCATGTGATGGCTTATTATTAATACCATTCCAGGTTTATCGTTAGTATATTATTTTGTATATTTAAGTGCCTGTACTAAAAAAAAAAAACCCACAAAATTCTTCACTCAAACTTAACTTTCATTATAAGGAATTGCAGCTTTTCCTCGCTAAGAATGTGGGATGCTGGATCTGCATCTGCCCCGAATCCTCCTGCAAGATCTCCTGTGGCTTTAAATGGGAGTTGTAGACAGTTTTACAGAAACTGAAATTGAAGACCATCATTTAAGTGCATAACTGCATTTCAGTACTTGAACGTAGTTCTCTGATTTATTTAAAATCTTTTTGGTGGGTGTAGCTATATGCCTTAATACTGTATGCTTTTCATATCTGCATTCATGTGGATGCCAGCACCCCAGAGCAGGCTGTAGACTTGCAGTGTTCCTTGGTGATAGTGGATGATACAGGAAAAAGTAGGACTTATTTCAGAGATACATACACCCTTCCACGTGATTATATAAGGGTAGACAAAGCCATTCTATGATTCTATGGTGGTCATCTCATTGTACTTATATAGAGTGTTGACATCTAGCTTGCAATCATTTGTCAACAACAACAAAATAAGGTGGTAAATATGATTGCAGGGTAACTTTACCCTCCTGAGGCTGCTCCTGCTTTTGTTTCAACCATTGTCTGTAAAGTTTTTCCTTTTGCTCTTCAGATTTATTGTGATATTTACTCTAAACTTGTATATCACAGACAGACACCAATTTGGTTAGCTTTATGCCACTTTGTAATATTTACCTCTGCAGTTTATTTGATAAATCACTGGCATCCCCCAAAGAAACATGACTGAAAGCCCTGTTGTCGAGCAATGATTGCCTTTCAGAGACAGGCTAGGGCTAGAAAGCCCTATGAGGGCCCTCAGGATGAAAAATAGCCAACTGTTCTGTTTTGTTTTGGTGTATTGAACAATGTGCCTAACAAATCTTTTGAAACTGCCTCTTTTTTTTATTAAAAGTTGCTGGCTTGCAGCCCTGGATCAAAATCAGAATTTCAGCATGAAAAAACCCATGTTCTGGTCCTTCCTTTTGCCAGTAGCATTCATACTCCTCTTTAACATTATCATCTTCGTTGAGATCATTGTTTCTGTGATATGGAAGGAGAACAAGAATCTAACAAGGTGAGGCGGCATAGAGTTCCTCAGATCTTTCAGAATGTATATTCCTCCATCTCTTGTTAAAAGCTCAGACTTCCTTGTTACAAACTCAGATTTTGAGAAAATCTTTTGTTTTAAAGAAATGCACCCTTAAAGCAGTTAGAGAATAATTTCCACTGCTGTAATGGGTCAGGATTTTTTCATTTACATAAACAAGCACATTGCAGGCTTCCCCCCTCACCATCACCGCTTTGGTTTTGGTTGCCATGTTACTCAACTTGGCTTCAGTGAAGGTTATGCTTTACTGTTTCCTAATTCCAAAGAACTA
The DNA here is from genome assembly GCA_002909625.1 of Bambusicola thoracicus. Classification (NCBI taxonomy): domain Eukaryota; kingdom Metazoa; phylum Chordata; class Aves; order Galliformes; family Phasianidae; genus Bambusicola; species Bambusicola thoracicus. The sequence continues at coordinate 10,217 of PPHD01025938.1, forward strand.
ACCTATTCAACAAAGCTTTGCACTTCATTCATTTACATACAATTTTAATAGTTGGAGTAGACTGAAATACCATATCTCTGACTCCTGGGCTTAAGAAAAACTGGACATCCAGATTTCAATGGCAGCTAATCCTTATACTGAAAACTGTGAACATTAGGATTGAAGTTATTCTAGAAAGCTTACCATAGCTAACAAGCTAATTTCCAGGGTTTCATGTTGCCTTGGTAAACCTCACATTTTAATCAAAGAAATATACAGCCACACTAGATATTCCAAAGACAGATTATTCATACATGCTTTGGCAGATTTCTTTTTCTCAATTTATTTCCTGGATGATAGCCCAAACAAACGTAGTAAGATATATGTTCTCGACTCAGCTGAGCAACAGATATTTGCAACATAGCCCTTAGTATGTAAATTAGAAAGTATAAACTCAAAAAGAGATTAAATGGTATAGCGAAGGATTTTTTTGTGTGTGTGTGTTTTTCTAGGAATAAAAAGGACTCACTCGTGAAAAAGATGACTGCCACTATCTCTATAATTGTAGTGCTTGGAATCACCTGGACGATCGGTTACCTCATGCTAATAAGTCATGAGGAAACAAATCTGTTTTTCAGCTATGCATTCTGCATTTTTAATGCTACACAGGTAAAGTATCTAGCAATTCTGAGACTAACAGTTTAGACAGTGGAAAAAAACCCAACAAATATGTCTGATCCATTTGTTGAATGAATGGTGGTAGAGTGGAGGACGTGGTGCAAGGCAGATTCAGAATCTTTTCAGACAGGGCTGCTGTCCTTCTGGTCTCCAAAGCAATACGATATTCAGAGTGAATATCTGGAAAAGTCTTCCTTGTCAGCTGTGGAAAAGCATCCAGAGGAAGTAGCTAGAGTTTTATGCCTTGAGAACTTTCACAGTGATTCTGAATAAAAGCCTGCAGGAAAGCATCTGCCTTGTTTTTCCCCAGGAGTAACACAGACATTAAGAATTCTTAACTTTGTATTCATATAAGACATATGTACATGAAATAATGGATACTTCATTAATATATTAGTAAATGTTTTCTGCAAAACAGCTAACTGGACATACGTGACAATTCCCACAATTCACAGAATCACAGAATCACAGAATGGCCTGGGTTGGAAGGGGCCTCAAGGATCACGAATCTCCAACCCCCCTGCTGGGTAGGGCCACCAACCTCCCCATTTACTAGGCCAGGTTGCCCAGGGCCCCATCCAACCTGGCCTTGAACACCTCCAGGGACGGGGCATCCACAACCTCCCTGGGCAGCCCGTTCCAGCACCTCACCACTCTCCTGGTAAAGAACTTCCCCCTAACATCCAACCTAAATCTTCCCTCTTTCAACTTAAAACCGTTCCCCCTTGTCCTGCT
>PPHD01025940.1:0-11608 GCA_002909625.1 Bambusicola thoracicus
GCACGTGGTATATACATTGAAATTAAATATACTTTTTGCTAGCAACATTTGGATGTTGAATTCCCCTCTCGAGGATAAGTGGAGAGGGAGACGCCAGTCTCTTCTCCCTGGTAACCAATGATAGAACGCAAGGGAACAGCACAAAATTTTGCCAGTGGATACTCAGGCTGGACATTAGGAAAAGCTGCTTTACAGTGAGGGTGGTGGAACACTGGAACAGGCTTCCTGGAGAAGTCATTAGTGCCCCATGCCTGTCAATGTTCAACAGACACTCTGATAATGCCATCATTAATGTGCTTTAACTTTTGGTTAGCCCTGAAGGCATCAGACAGCTGGATGAGACGATTGGTTCGTCCCTTCCAACTGAATTATTCTATTTTATTCTATAGAGAGATTCTCCCTGCTATAATTTGTTAAAGAAGAAAGTGAATTAGGATGATACTTACACTGACACAAATCCTTCTGGTACCTATTGGAGTAAAGACACATACTTTCAGATTCCACTGGAAGTAATGGAAAAATTTCTACCAAATCTAACAAATTATTCTATCCCATTATAAAAAGAAAAGTAATTCTTATGAAAGTATGAAATTACTACTGCTGCTGAGTTCTGAGAGAATACATTTTTCTGTTCATATCTCCCTGAGAACATCAATGATTTATAGAACTTGAAGATTATTCTTATCAGTTACATTTTACTTTTTTGTGTGACCAGTCTGTCCTCACATTATTGCACTAATATGTACCTTGCTCTTCTCTTAGCAGGGAATGTTCAAATATATTCTAGTTAAAAAAAAAAAAAAAAAAAAAAAAAAAAAGTTTATCACCATCAGGTTTAATTAAAATATTATAAAAACATTTTTAAAAACCCTACCTTTTGGAAATAAAGCTATAGTAGTAGCAATGCTAATACTTAGCAAATGACTAAAGAAACCCTTATACTTCCACATACCCTTAACATTTTCTAAGCTACCTTTAGGAGCTGGTCTTTTCATAAATTATTCACTTTGTTGATGATCTGGACTGTGTTTGATTTTAGCCTGTAGCCTAAATGGCAATGTGACAGGGTATAACTGCTTAGGGAACATCAGTCATAACATGGAAGTCAGATGCTGGCCAAGAGGGACATGAAAAAGTGAACGTATTATGTTTTTGAAATGTTTTTGTTTTTTTTGTTTTTTTTTGGTTTTTTTTGCCTATGGTATAAAACCCTTTTTTGTTCCAGTGGCATAAAATCCTTTCTCTTTCTTTTTTTAAAATTCATCAGCTGTTAGGCAATTCTGCAATAAGTAAACAATTCCATGGTGAATTAGGCAATCACATCTCTTTTGTAGAAAACTCTAGGTCTTTAGCTGAGTACATCTGCAAAGCTGAAATGACTGATGTTTCATTTTCATGTTGAAACACTCTGTTTTCAGACTTGCAGCCTCAACCACACAAGAGATCAAGCACTGTAATGTAAATGTTTGGCAATGCTGAAGAAGCTCTACCGTCTTGTTAATAAGCCAAAGCTATCTGTAACATCACGTGTTATTGGAAAAAGAAATCCACAGGTGCAGAGACGGAATGAAGTCCTCAGCTTTTCAGTTACTTTTCAGTTCAGAATTTTCCTGCAGATCCTGTATATTAAGTCCAGAGATTTGTTTTTTTGTCAGGTAGTGATTTCATGTCACCTTTAATAACAAAATGTTTAGTGACAAATATATCAGTAGAACAGAATGTAGAGAACATTCATAACTGAATTCAAACATGATGAGGTGAATCACCTTCCCACCCCTACTCCAAAGCTTTCAGTGTAGAATTCAGGTTTGACTGCTTATTTTCTACAGATTTCTGATTCCTCTTCAGATGCCCTCAGGGGGAGACAGTATTTCCCGAGGGCTGTCATTGTATTCCGCTAAAAAAGAAGAATCCTTGTCAAGTCAACAGGAATCAGTCAGATTCCTGAGTGGTTCAAGACTGGTTCTCATCTGACAGTGAATAGAATATGTTGAATAAACACTGTAAACAAACCTCATCAATTTAACCCTTGCAAGAGGGATTTTTAAAAATGCTCAGTTATTCCCTGCTACCAACGCAGTCAACATATGCAGACATATTAATAATCTCACACTTGACAACAGCTTCCTAATAGGGTGTGATTGGCACCTTTCAAGCTCCTTGAAGATAATGAATGCTTACAAAGCTTTCCTTAATTACATAGGTAAATACAATGCTTTCCTCTATTATGGGATATATTATACGTTAATATTATGGGATATAAATTGAATATTCTGATCCAGGTAGTTGAAAGCTTAAGAAAAAATTATAAAAATGAAAATTCAACTGATTATTTCATGTTGGCAACATAGTACAAAACTTTTCTTGGATAATGATAGCAGAATTTTGCTTACCTAAGGCCATTCCTCAGCCCACCACAAACATTTTGGAAATAGACTTTATATTTAAAAAGTCACAATTAATTCACGGCTATCTTGATGCATAGACATATATCTTTTAGAAACAGACCTGAATAACAGAAGTTACCTTAGCTGTTCAGCAACACCAGTGATAGAGATTTCCACTTATGTCTAATTTACTCCATACTGTTTATTTTCATTTCTTACCTAGAAATCTTGAGCATTCAGTGAGAAGTCTTAATTACATCAAACATATTCTGGAAAGAATATCAACTTAACATAAATCCATCTACAATTGTCTTCCATATTTTAAATATTAATTAACTAATATTAGAAATAAGTAGTAGGTTTTGATGTTCTAAAATTTGAGGGATTTTAAATGTTTGATAGCCACTTTTCATACATGTGAATAAGATTAAATAGTAATTAATGGAAAATCAGAAATGTTGAACATGATCTTTTTGATAGGCTTGTGTAGTGACAATTACTATGGAAGTAAAAGAATAAAAATAGGGACATGGTACACTGTGTTTAGCATTTGGGATTACAGACAACTCTGGACACCTAAACTGAGGATAAAGAACCATCCAGAAAAGTGCAGTTGTACTTCTGTAACAAAACAAACACTGGCCAAAAGTACAGAGAGGTTACCATGAGAAACAAGAAATGCTAGAAGCATAGATTTGACAGACTAGATTAGGCTGCTGGTCCATCAAGCCCATGCTCAGCCTTCGGCTGTGACAGTTGCAAAATAACTCAGAAGCAAACCTCCTTCAGTGCATCTACAGGAAAGGATGCCATATATTGAAGAAAGCATTCCTCTTGATCCTTGTGGCCATAGCCTTATTTCCTGAAGCATGAGATTAGATTGTCCTCATTTTAGCATACAGATATTATTCTTTGTCATAAAATTATTAATTGAAAAATATCCAACTGCAGCTGCTGAGTCTTTAATCTTCCATTCTTTGACATGAAATTTGGACAAGACGCTTTTTAACCTTCAGGATTTACTTCATTGCACATTTCTGTAATCTTAGGGATTTTCAAGAGTTTATTGCACGTGCACACAAGGGATTAACACAGAAAAGGAAAAGTAATATTTTAAGCAAATATGAAAGTTTTTCTTACAATCAAAAAAATTGGGAACAAGGCCTGTCAAGGATACTGTGGACCTCAATGAACAGTACATAAATATTTGGTTTAAATTTCAAGAAACATTACCACAAGTTTTCAGTCAGATGGTGTTACTAACCCCAATATAGTGTCTAAACAGTAACAGAGTGAAAGAGCTGCCACGGATAGAGCTAACATAAAATACTGTTGCAGTTCTAGTAATCTCGGTTGTATATTAAAAGTAGCATACTTCTACTACAGAAATACTATGAACAGTAGTTCAAATAGTAACCACTTCCACATCCTAAACATTCAGAGAGTAACAAATATAAGCATCAGACTCTTCCACTGTGATGCTATCATCATAAGCTTGTCTACAGCTCCGTTCTGCTCAACTGTGCTAATAAATATATTAGCAATTTGCTGTATTTATTTTTGGCAGGCAACTTGAGAGACAAACTACCTATCTCCAAACACAGATATAAAAAAGCATAAACCATGCGGACACTTTCCTCCTCCCTGATACTGTATTTCAACTCCTTATGGAACACACTGAACTTTCTTTCACCACTCAAGCAATGCGTCCCAAGCTACAGAGCAATATACTCCCTCAAATGTGCTTTTTAATCTCCTCTCTATGAAACTTTTATTATATGAGGCAAGTACAGATCACTTTCTGACACAATTTGCTGTCCCTGAATTTCTGTTTTAAAAAAGAAACATTGCCATAACAGTCATCTATCTAATTTACTTGCCTTTTTTTTTTTTTAATTTTTAATTCTGTGAATTAGTTGGGGAAGAAAAAAAAACTTACACAAACGTGGCAGAATAAAATATGATAAAAACAAGCAACTCTAAAACTGGCAAAAAAAAAAAAAACCTATAAAAAATAATTAAAAACAAAGCAAGAAGACATTGCTAATCTGCATACAACAATCTACCAGCAGAACTGGTCTCTATCACTGTACCTTCATTTTCTTCTTATTAAACACCTCGTATCAGAGGAAGATGGATCACATATAACACCTTTCCAGTCAGAACTACTGCTTAATTAGTGAAGCTTGTGATAAAAATAATTGAGCTGGTGTTTTCAGTTTATGAAGTGAGGCACTAAAATGTAGAATATTCTCACAAGCTACAGGTTTCATGCATTGTGAATGCAAAAAGGGACACAGAGACATTCTCAGAAGAGCTATACAGTGCTTTGATCTCAACATACACAATACAAACAGCACTTAATCTATAGCTCACACTTCCATTTTTGGAAATGTTTATAATTAGTAATCACAGAAACAGAATTGTAGGAGCTGAAAGGGACCTCTAGAGATCATCAAGTCCAACCCCCCTGCAAAGCAGGCCCCCTAGACCAGGTTGCACAGGTAGGCGTCCAGGCAGGTCTTGAAAATCTCCAGTGAAGGTGACTCCACAGCCCCTTGACCAGCCTGTGCCAGTGCTCCGTCACCCTCACTGTGAACAAGTTCTTAAGCACATCTATGTGGAACTTCCTATGCTTCAATTTTTGTCTGTTTCCCCTTGTCCTATCACCACACATCACTGAAAAGTGTCTGGCCTTGTCTCTTTGCCTCCCGCACCTTTGATATTTATAGAAATTGATCAGATCCCCTCTGATTCTTCTTTTCTCAAGGCTGAACAGACCCAGGTCTTTCAGCCTTTCTTCATAAGAGAGGTGCTCCAGGTCCTTTATCATATTCAAGGCCCTCCACTGGACTCTTCCTTTTTTTGTACTGGGGAGCCCAGAGCTGGACACAGTACTCCCGGTGAGGCCACACCAGGGCAGAGCAGAGGGGGATGACTGTCTCCCTTGACCTGCTGGCCACCCTCTTTTTAATGCGCCCCAGGATGCCATTGGCCTTCTTGGCCACCAGGGCACACTGCTGGCTCATGGCCAACCTGTTGTTCACCAGGACACCCAAGTCCTTCTCTGCAGAGCTCTTCTGCAGCAGGTCATTCCCTAACCTGTACTGGTGCATGTGGTTGTTCTTCCCTAGGTGCAAGACTCTACACATGTTTTTTGTTATACCTCATCCGGTTCCTCTCTGCCCAACTCTCCGGCCTGCCCAGGTCTTGCTGAATGGCAGCACAGCCTTCTGGTGTGTCAGCCATTCCTCACAGCTTCATATCATCAGCAAACTTGTTGAGGACGAACACTATCCTCTCATCAAAGTCATTGATGAAGATGTTGAACAAGATCAGACCCAGCACCGACCCCTGGGGAACACCGCTAAAGGCAGACCTCCAACTGGACTCTGCACCACTGATCACAACCCTTTTAGATTGGCCAGCCAGTCAGTTTTTAGTCCAGTTCACCATTCATTCATCTATCCCACACTTCCTCATTTTCATTATAACGATGTTGTGTGAGACAGTATCAAATGCCTTGCTGAAATCAAGGTAGACTACATCCACTGCTCTATCTCCATCCACCCAGCCAGTGATGACATCACAGAAAGTCACCAAGTTGGTCAAGCATGTCCTACTCCTGGTGAACCCATGTTGACTGTTCCTGATGACCTCCTCTTTCAACTGCCTGGAGAAGGCATCCAGAACAAGCTGTTCCATCACCTTTCCAGGGACAGAGGTGAGGCCGACTGGCATGTAGCTCCCCAAATCTTCCTTCTAGTCCTTTTTGAAGACTAGAGTGACATTGGCTATACTCCAGTCCTCAAGCACCTCTCCCATTCTCCAAAACCTCCCAGAGATGACAGAGAGCAGTTCAGCAATCACCTCTTCTAGCTATATGTTTTCATATATTTAAATATACGAAAAATTTAACAAGCACTCCCATTATTTGGCACATACTTCAGTGACGGTAGAGGGCATACCAAACTTAGTTTGAGAAAACCTTTTTCTCCCAGCCACCCCTAAATAGCCAAGGGGAAAACACATAATATACTGTTTCTGCATTGCAGATGCAGTAGATACACCATAGTGACCAAGAATCAAGGAAGGCACTAATAGAAAGTGGCTGGATAAAAACATTTTTTTTCTGCAAAGAACAGTATTTAGAACATTCTGCATGCAGCACTTCTTCATCTTGATCCTCAGGGAGAAGGCTCTTTTCTCTCGCATACTTTGTCTTCTTATTTTCAAATGTGTTAGTCTCTATGCTGAAAGCAGACAATTATGGAGATGAAAATATATTATCAACATCACCAATACATTAATATGAAACAATCAAACCTGAATTATGGGAAATGACTGCCTTTAAATCTGCATTAAATTCCCGAATATTACTACATTTCATCTTTGACAAAAGTAAAAGTTGAAAATCATTTTGTAGAAATACTAAAGCTCAAGGTTTCCACTCAGTTTTCTGATGTGTCACTTCTCTTTGTCACCTAATGGTCCACTCATCTTTTTATTCTCTGCACAAGGAATACGAAGCAGTACATCCCCAAAATAATAATTTCCTTACCTCACACAAGGTAAAATGACAGTTTGAGACACTTTCCCAAGAAATCTTTAAATGAAATACATTAAAAACATAAAAATAAATAATTAAACAAATAAATAAAATCACAGGACAAAGTTCCAAAGTTCCTAACAAGTTTCCAGTAGCCACAGGAATATTAGAAGTCACCAAGCACAAAAGACTTACTACTAGTGGCAATGAAAAATATGTAATCCCACAAAACATTACACGTGAATTGCATTTTTGACTTACATAACTTTTTATTTATATCCACAAGACTGTTCACAACCTAAATAATCTGTGTTGTTTAATAAGACATAGGAAAAAGGCAATTCAGATTCCCACTGGTGTCACAAGAAATACCTTGTATGATCTCAGGATGTTTTACAGGTCTGTTTCATGCCCTTTCCCTTCCCCATATGGCACCATTCATTTAACTCAGGCCATTTTCAGAAAAATATATAAGCATGGAAATCACCAGAAATTTTTCAGAGTCTCTCCTTGAGCAGAATGACCACCAGGAAACTGATACGTTTTCTGAAATTCACAGTACTTTTTGGAGGGAGGAGAATTTATTTCAGAAAGCGCTGGACAGGGATGTAGATGTACCAACATGTAACATGTAACAAAGTACTGTTCATCATACTGAAAAGAACTCCCCACATAGAACTGGGTAGTCAATAATCCCCTAACGCTACCAGCTTTATATTTCATTTTCTAGATTTCCTCCTACTGACAGAAAATATTGCATGTCATATGATGTTTTCTTGTCATAGAGTTTTTATTATTATTGTTTTGAACAGAAGAAAAAGAAATGTTTTACATCATCCCGGTGGAGTTTCCAACAGATCTCTTATAAGCAGCAATTTTCTCTTTGTCTTGACATTGACATTCAAGATTAGTTCCATTTTTCCCCCTAATTAGGTTTTCCAAGACAATTGTATTTTTGAAACAAACAGAATAGTTTCCCTGAGGGCATCAGAAACTTAATCTGTCCAATTTCCTTTCAATGGATATTGAAAACAAAGCAGTGTATTGTAACTCAGTGGGAAATTAAGAATTATGTGACGCAAGAAATGGAAAAAATACAATTAAAATAAATTTGACATAGAGGGCAATAAAAAATAGTAAGGAAAAATCCTTTAAGCCACCTTCTTAATCCTTGACAGAACTGCCTGCTCCTATTGAAGTTTGTCTGTCTTCTAAAGGAGGTTAAGATGCTAATTTACACAAAATTGAGGATTTTTATATTCATAAAAAACTGACTGATTAGCATTAAATCTTTTGGAATATCCTAAATAAACAGAGGCCTTTCCAATCACTTTATACAGCAATGTTGCTTATGACTCAAAAGAATTTTTCTTATACTTTGATCACTTTACAGAGATTCTGTTCTTCACAGAATTCACACTGTTTCTGATAGCTGGCATTAAAAATTCCATAGTGCTAAGCACACAGTTAGAACATTATAATAAACTTAAGGCTATAAATGATTTTTATATTGAATTTATAATTATTGTCTTATCAATAAACCTAACAGTTCAACAGCTTCTGGATTCTGAACAACAACTCTGAAAGAAAATAACTGCAGGTCTTTATTTGCATTTTGTGGAGAATTTAATTGAAAATAATAATCTCCATAGTATATTGCACACAACCAGTATAGCCTACCAGGAAATATGTGTTCTACTAACACATATACTCTCATATACAGTACACAGTGTTTTCTACTACATATCATTTATAGATATGCTGCATGTATACATGAGTACACAGGTGGGTGTACTATATGTATAAATAAAAAATACAGACATTGCAGTACTTCTTACAGGGAACCACACATCTACATTCCAGTATAGATTTCATCTTCAGCTCTGCCTCTAACAGAGTTCAGAAAGGTACTTACTGATGTGTAGAGGAAACCTTCATTATTTAGGGCTATATACAACCCAGTCTTTACACCCTGGATAGCAACAACTCGAAGTCCCACTGGTATAAGGTTGAATAATGCTGTGAAGAGAAAACATGACCAGATATGAATATACTAAGGTTATTCAAATATCTTAATGAACAACATTAAGAAAGACAGCTACTTCTTTTGGTTCTTTTTTTGATTTTGAGATTTAGCTAATTCAGGAAGTCTTGTTACTAGTAAAGTTAACCTTTAAAATTAAAGCCTCAGTGTCTATGTAGTAGGAATTCCTGCAACACGCAGTATTAGGCATAAGCGTTAACTAGCAAATACAAAGCACTGCAGACACAAATACATCAGATAATCTCAAAATAATCAAAGAGCCCAACATTTTCTTTACCAGTATAACTGATCATAAAGGCAATACTCGAGAGATAACCTGCAGAACACATATCTTCTGATTCAGCCAAGTAGGTTTGTATTTTCTTAGACATTTTTATTTTACTTGATGAACTCTTGCTATGATTGGTTTCAAGGGTCCCTGGTTACAAATCAGAAAAAAAATTATTTGGTTTTGTAAATGATGTTCTTTCTACAAGGCTCAGGTAACAGTAGATTCTTTTCCTAGTTCAGGAAAGCACTGAAATAGGTGTTTGACTCTAAAAGTGCATAAATCTTATTGAGATGAATATAGAACATATTGAAAGGCTCAATATCAGGAAAACTATGATTTTAACTAAAAAACAACTAACAGCAGATACCTTAGTAATGATATATACCTCTGCAACAACAAAAGAAGGCACACCTTTGACTAGTTTGAAAAAAATCAGTGTGAAGAGGAAAAGGGTACTATTCTCACAACAGCAACAGAAAAAGAAAAGCAAAATATATATACAAAAATTACTTCCAATATATAAATTTTATATTAAACCAATTGTTTAATAGCAAAAAAACAAACAATCTGTTCCCCTGAAAAATCATAGGAAGGTTTGGATTGGAAGGGACTTTTAAAGATCGCCTAATTCCAAAATCTCTGCCATAAGTAACTTCTACTAGACCAAGCTGCCCCATCCAGCCTGGCTTAGAACTCTTCCAGGATGAGGCATCAACAGCTTCTCTGTGCAACCTGTTGCAGTGCCTCACCACCTTCATGATAAATAATTTCTTCCTTGCATCTAATGTAAATCTACCTTCTGTTAGTTTAAAACAGTTTCTGCTTGTTCTGTCACTGCACTCCCTGACAACGAATTCCTATCCAGGAAGGCTTCTTTCTATAATGTCTGCCCAGAGCCTTCAAACCAAACAAGTCCAACTCAACCTGTATCTGTAAGAGAGGTGCTCTAGCCCTCTGATCATTTTCTTGGCCCTCATCTGGACCTGCTCCAACAGTTCCATGTCCTTCAGGTGCTGGGGGCCCTAGGACTGGATGCAGTACACCAGATGGGGCTTCACAAGAGCAGAATAGAGGCGAAGAATCACCTCCCTCACCCTGCTAGCTGCACTTTTTTTGATGCAGTTTAATATAATGTTGGCTTTCTGGGCTTCAAGCGCAGTACAAGAACAGGACCCTAAATGGTATTTCCAATTCAGAACTAGAAGCACAGCCAAAAGATTACAAGATTCCTCAAAGATCCCTTTAGAAGAGCTCCACTGCCCACTGTATTCATTAAAAATACCAGTGTTCAGCAGATAAGACACAGCTTGATTTTTATTTTATGAATTATGGCAGCAAATACACCTATACAAAATTGACTGATTCGTTTAAAGAGAACAAACGCAAAGTACGCAGCCTTCCCTGAAGGAAAGATCTGGATGTACCAGAGTTCATGCAAAGCAGTTTTCCACCATGGATGAGTCATGGATTTAAAAATACTTGGGTGATAACCAAAAGCACAACTTGTATGTTCAGTATGGGCATAGGTATTCATGGTTGTACAAAGCCATGTTTCAGGAACACAGTAATATCTAGAGTGAATTCTTCAAAATTTAGTTGTGACCATAATGCATAGACTACGAGGCTGCTTGTAATTAGAGTGCCAGTGGCAAAGCCCAAATGAAGAGAAAAAGGGCAGTGAATTTGCAGTGAATGAGCACATTTTCATAAGATACGAAAACATCTGGTTAGTCCCAAGGTATAAAGTGAGTTTATGATGAAGCTGATCAGATCTTTAGAAGTGAAAGAAAAAAAAGTGTGTTGCCTGTTAGAATTTAAAGATAGAAGCAGATGCAAAAACAAACAAAAAACCCAAAAAGCACCTTTCCTTCAAAAATAACATCTTCTGCAATATTCTCATAAAGAAAAAGGATCTAGAATCACAGAATCATATGTATCATTAGACCTTTATATGAAAACATAGAGCCAGTATAAAGCTAAGAACTGTTGTAGTAAAGCAATTCCTACAGATGTAAAAAGAAAGGGGTGTGGAAGAACAGAAAACAAAGTTATGGATTTACAAAGAAGAACAGAGGAGATGACTTCAGATAAGAAGTAACACTAATATGTAGTATTGTCATTTCAGTAGTTTCTGGAAGTTTCAGACATTTTAGGATCTTATTGGGCTGGTCTCAATAAAAATACAGTATACAGAAAAGGCTTCCTCTCTAACCTATAAAAGACAAACATAAATCAGTGAAATATGGCAGTAGCAGAAAAGATATCCTATGATTGTACAATCTAAACACCACATGACTTGAGATATTTCATATATTCAAGTAGAATTAGGAAGTTTTTTTTTTTTTTTTTTTTTTTTT
>PPHD01025942.1:0-11608 GCA_002909625.1 Bambusicola thoracicus
TACTGCTTTTGATGGGCCAGAATTTAATCTCAGAACTGATTAAAATAGTAATTATTTGATTCATCAGTGAAGAAATAGAGTTCCTTTAAAGGCTAGGCTCCATTTAATTAACAATAATTTGAGACTTCAGTCAGTACAGATCTGAATACTATCATTATTTAGCAACTGGCTTTCAAATATGTTAGGTTTCTCTGGGAACTGCCATTATTTATCTTGCTCAGCATTCAGGAGCAGCATACAGTGGAAAGCTCTTTGCCACATCATTCAGTGCAAATCATCCTCAGCTTTATGTGTATGTTCACTATGATTTAAGCACACAATCAAGGAAGGATCAGGAAAAAAGACACCTGTTAAAAACAGTTTATGAAAAAGAAAAACAATAACGATGTAACTCAAATAAAATAAATGTAAAGTTATATCTTTATCTTCCTAAAATTTTCTTCATAACAACAGTCATATTTTGTCTTTTCAAAAACGTTTGTATTGATACTTTTGTATGTACAGCCTTGCTAGATATTGTGCATTTTTCATACTAATTATATTCCATGTAAACAGAAAAAAGAATATTATTCTGTGCAAGGAATGAATTCATCTGGTAAAAATGAGGCATAATGTTAGTTTATACTTCGTTGAAAAGTGAGTAGTAGTGCAGAAAGCTGCGTAGTTTGGATCACAGTAAATTAAGGAATCGAGCATTCCGGTCTCTTTAAACTCTTATCTTTACCCCTGTTTTTCTTACATGCTTTATTCTTCCTTCCTGTGAACAAAATTCTTAGGGACGATTTGTTTTCCTGCTTGTTTTTGGTAGTGATTTTTGTGTAGGATAAAGTGTCATGATGCTGAAGAAGTTGTATAGTAGAGGTGAACGTGAAATTGGTAGAACCAGTAATTATAGCATGCAATTCCTGCTTACAAATAGTCTAAGCAAGGCCAGGTTTGCTATGAATGGGATGAATAGTGCTCCAATTATTACAACTTTTGAACATATGTTATTCATTTTATCACAGAGATTACTGATCTTTAATGTTACTTGTTGCTTTTCCTATGATACCAATTATTTTAAGCACATATGACAGGTAACTGACATCTTTATAGCTGTGAGGTTGCATCTCAGCAGGTTTTACCAGCAATACTGTGAGCATGAAAATAATATGTAAAAATCTGTTCAATGGGAAATGATCGCTGGTATAGAAAACACAAGAGAAAACTGGGGGGGAAAAAGAAGTTGCTTGAGAAGCGTAAGTCCATAGTTTCTAAGTAATGACATTTTATCTTTAAAATGTTGTATTTTCCAGTGCTCTTTCAAATTTTTTTGTTCCAACTTAGTGTCAGGAGGTCTACTGGTGGCTATGCCTCACTGCTAATAACCAGGTGAATTAACAGTATGTTGAGGTTCTGTGGATACTGCACAGATATATTCTTACTGCGATTAAATTTTTAAAAAGGTGCTTACATAGAAGGAGATAAATCTGTACTGCTAAGTGGCAGTTACATTACAGTTGCACTGTTGAGTTTTACTGTGATAAGTTGTAAAATATTGTATTTGTATAGTGTGTAATCTTTGTCACAAACAATCACGCATGGACCAGTTACTTACATAGTTATAGTCAAAATATAGTTATTTATAGAGTTATAAAGCTATACGTAAGGATGCAGGTGTATAACAATACAGTTCTCATAGTTACATAAGCTTTTTTTTTTTTAATTATTTCACTTTTTAAATGAGTGGCACTCCAGTGGATTTACTTGGGACCAACAAGTCTGTTCTCACTGTTCCTGTCAGCAGTAGATAGTTGCATACACCAACATTACTGCGGTCATTTCAAAAATTTCTCTTGTTGATTCTTTGGATCTTTGAGACTGTGGTGGTGATCACTGCTTACAGTGGCAGTCTGTGAAGTCCATTCTTTCATTCTGAATGAGCTTAGCATTGTTTGTTCTCCATCGCACTGCATCTCTTGGCTACTTCTAATTCATTTGTTACCAATGATCCAACTCAGTGAACTAGTATATAAAAATGCTCTACGTGGTCTTTGTCTCAGGATTCTTTCCAGCTGTGCTTAGGGATGTGGCTCCAATACAATCTTCAAAGGAGTGCAATTCCCATAACTAGCCAGGGTGCTTCTCTGAGTTTATGGTAAATGTCTAGTCCTATTCAATCTGTTCAGTATAAATTCTACTGAAATCCTGTTTGGCAGATGTAGTTTTGCATGAAGCTACTTACCTGATTTGTTTCTATATCATCAATAATCATTTGTCTGCTACGTATATTGTCTGCTATACGTTATGCTAGCTTCTTCTCAATGCGTAAACACTGGATTCATTGCCACTTAGTTTTCAATTGTCCTTTCCAGCAAAGGTGGAGAGAACAGGTTTCCATGAAAAGAAGTTCCCTACCCATTTTTTCGCATCCCAACATATTGCGGAGCAGGGAATAAAATTCCTGCTGAGTGTCCTGTAACAGAAATCTGTTTTTTGGCATGCAAGCTATTTTTACCCAATTCAAATCAAAGTGCAATTTCTCATGGCTGTTAACATGGAAATATAATAAATCATGTTCCAAGTATACACAACTTCAAAATTGAAAGAGAAATAGAATGTACTGGATCATTTCAGTGTTATGTCTGGCAGGTAGCAATGTTGGGCCACCTGTACCTCAAGCAGAAGTGGTGTCTTTGCTGCTGTTCTCCATTTTCTCTGTGAGATGAATGGTTATGTAAATATTTCACTGATTTTGTGAGATTCTGAAAAAAAAGTTGATTTCTCTGGTGGACTACTGGAAGCAGATTCAATTTTCCAAATATATGTCTCTTGCCCTCAAGAGATTTTGGACCTATGGGAGACCAAAGACCTCCTGGAAAGGCAACTCAGGCCAGGTAACTTTGTTGTTGCCATGTTGTTTGGGCTGGGGCTGCCATAAATGACTTTTCAGTGTCAGCTTTCAGAAACTAGTTAGGACCAGAGGAAATTAGAATTTTCTTGCTGCAGATTGACAATTTATACATTCTAATAATGCTAACTTCCCCTTTTCATAAATCAGTAGCACTTTTTGAGGTTCTAATATTCTTGTGGCAGATCTGTAACAGTTTGTGCAAGAGCTGAACTACTTAAAATTAAGCTTCTGAATTTCCAAATCTCTTGTTCATAGCCCCTCTGCTGAATTTTACACTTTCTCTTAAAACCAGCAGGCTGAATGCTCAGACTTTTTCTAATGAAATTGTGCAGTTCCATATTTGAGCAGATGTGGGATGAGCCTCTATTGGTGTTTATTAGTCTTTCACTCACTGCTATTTTCAGTTCTCCTTCCCAAGCTTCTGAGGGCTGCACTCTTTGATCGTGCTCCAGTAAATTATGATCAGAGCATCAAAGTGAGTTAAGTATGTTGACAATGAACGTCACCTATCTTGACTTTCAAGTGTGCCATGCTAAGAATATATTCCAAAGTATGACTAAACTGAATCAGCATTGTTAGGCACCTAGAAAATGGAATCACAATGTGAAGAATTCTGGGCACAGGGTCTTCTAAACCTAGGAATAGAAATATTGAAGAGAGCATAGTTATAAGAATTCCTGCTTGACTGAAATTTGTGAAGTCATCACTTAGAATGCATTAGCCCACCCTCCAGCGGTGGAAGATAAAATTCCTGCAATTTAAATTCATGTAGAAAACTTAAAGATGGAACTGAAGATTATTATCATAGGTCTTTACATGTCAGCATTTCAGATTTGCCTTCCAGCTTCTCCTGGGTTCAGAATTCCCAAAGTAGGCTACCTATGATCCATTAGTGCATGGATTCTGATTACACAAATATGAATGATCAAATGGTCAGGAAATTGGCCTGGTTACTTTGTATTTGGTTTTGTACTTAGAACAAAAAGATAAAATGCAAATACTGTAGTACTGGGGCTTCTGTATGAACCAGAAGACTTGATGTTACTGATGACCTCCAATTAAGCAAAAAGCAGCTCTATACAGTCACATAATTTTCATTTTCCCCAATCTTTAAATGAGATTTGTACCCACAAAAGATGAAAGTAAGTAATATGAAATACCTCTAAATAGAATTTTCTTATATTTAGTGATATAAAATCCAGGTCTTCTAATGGTATAGGTCAGTGTCTTGACAAGTGGTCACTGTGCATTAAAGCATTGCTAATATCGAGGCTTTGTTTTTTTACTATCTTGACCCCGTAATTCCTATGTTTATTTTTTAGCATAGAAGTTTATTTGATTTCTATACTGACTGTACAGTCAAGCTGTTCATTCATTTTATGTCTATATCAAGTTTTTCTTCAGTTACGCACCAAGCCCCATATTTAGGGAGACTTTTGTCGGTGGAAGAGTTTGCACTGAAATTTACTATCTGGGTTCATATTTCCAGATAGCATAGGAAATGTCTTTTGCAGTTCAGGTAGAACCTGGGTGCACAGATCCAATATCCACCCACTTTTTTTCAGAATGTAGGGCGTTGATACTGTGACTTAGTGAAGAGTGTACACTTGTTTTCCCAGAAGTTAAAAATAGTGTGCTTATCATATTTCTTAATCTCTGCCTATCAGAAGTTTGAAGCCAGTATTAGGAATGACTTTTCTGGTGCTGTGCCCATTAGTTGCATCATACTTACACTACTTTTTCTGATTCATTGATCAACGACTACCTTTAAAACAAGAAAAAAGAAAAAAATCCTTTAAACTTCACCTATTTAGCTTGAAAGAGATTTTAAAAAGTATATTAAGTGCTCATTCACACTGCATTGTTTTAGTGCTGGATGTTCAGTGAAATGGAAGCAAAGCATGTTGTGATGGAAAAAGTATTTACGTAAGTATAGGGAGTGTGCATATCTTCATATTCTGTTGTCATAAGTTGCCATTGCCACATGCAAAGTTTAGCATTATTGAAAGTTCAAATAAAAAACTTGTAGGCTGTTTGGATCCCTGCTTGGAGAGAAGTTCTAGATGCAAGTAGTAGTTGTTGAGTTCAAGGCAATACAGTGTGCATATAATTGGAATGTTAGAAATAAAAGAATGAAGCATTATTTTCAGATGCTATTGTTGTAGGCAAAGGTTTTGTTCTGTATATCCCCTTAATTTATCAATGCTTACTTTTTATGTGCGAAATACTCCAAATTCCTGATTATTAAAACAGAAAATCATTTTATAGTTAACTTCAGAACACTGTAAGCTTGTAATATGTA
This sequence comes from Bambusicola thoracicus, assembly GCA_002909625.1. Lineage (NCBI taxonomy): Eukaryota > Metazoa > Chordata > Aves > Galliformes > Phasianidae > Bambusicola > Bambusicola thoracicus. The sequence goes on from PPHD01025942.1 coordinate 5,196, forward strand.
TGAAAAAATGCTTTCTGAAAATAGTCCTTTTTATATATTCTAAGTGCTATTGGTTATGTTTTTCTTTAAAAAAAAAAACAATCAGTATCATTCCCACATGTTTCATGCATATGACTTTTGAGTATGTTGGCTTTGCAAAGCTATGGGAGGATAATTTATCATGTTTGCTGATACATAATGCATCAACCAATTGCTAAGGTGCCATTGAAAACTCGTTGTCTGTGCTAAAGCTAGGAAGACCTATATCCTAAATTTAATGTTAAATGCTCAGGACACCTGATCACTTTTCTACAGTAGTAGAAAGGAAAGAACCTTTTCATATGTTATCTGAAGAAAATAAATGTGCAACTAAATGGGGTAGAATGAACACTGATGCCCTAAGCAACATTTTTAGATCTAGTATCCTACATGCAATCAAAATTTTCATGTGATCTAAACAGATAAATTTGTCTTATGTCAGTCCAGTAGCAGCTATAATAAATACTGTGAGATCTGCATCTCACTTGTAGATGTTAAGATAAATAATTAAGGAATGCATACCTTATCTCAAGTCAAAGAGTGGGGAAAAAAGGTAGAGAAAAAATGTTCTAATATTCTGCTTTAAAAGTTACTGTGACATTTTGTAATAACAGTTAAACAATTTTTAAAAATGCATGATGACCTTGTTCATCGTAATCTGTTCTATTTGCAGATTCCTGGCTCATCTGAGACCCACCAGCATAACACCAGATAGAAAGCTGAAGGTAAGATGAAACATCTGACAGCCTCAATCTGTAATGGGATCCATACATTGCATTGGTGATTTTTAAATGACACACAGTTATCTAGCTGACAGAATAGAGCATAACTACAAAATTACAAGAGGCCAGTATGTGCTCAGTATGCAATGCCCTATTGACTTAACCCATTCTCAATAATTTATGCTGCTGTATCTAATTTACTATTGTTGCAATAACAGCGTAGGTCAAAAAAAAAAATAGGATAAATGGGTGCAGTGTTAACTTTAAATTATGGGAGTATTTTGTTCAGGAAAAAAGGATTTAGGTTGATAAAGTTTTCTTTCTCTATGTTTCACCCTGTTACCAATCAGTCTTATCGAGGGTATAACATAATTGAATAAATAATGAAATTCTCAAAAAGAGTTTTTAACTCTTTTGTGAGAGTTCACCTCTTTAGATTAATAACTTGAAAATGTATCCAGAACCAAAACTCAAATGAAAGCATGTCAGGAGAGTATCATATCTCTATAATGGTAAATTTTGGTGCCCACTCAGAAGTGTTTGTATTTGGCAGTGTTCTGGTTGTAACCAAATATTAGTCTGATCAGAACTTGCATAGCAACTATATTGAATCAATTAAATACCTGGTTATTTTTTTCTTTAGTTATAGCAAAGTGATTTTTTTTTCTCATTGGTAGCTGAAGTTGGATCATTTAAAGCTTGCGAACCTCAAAAAAAGGGTTCGTGTAAAACCGTGTTCAGCATCTTGTGACACCAAATGGGAAGTGTGTTCTTCTGTGTGACTACAAAAGGTTTTAGTACAGCTATCAAATGGGTGTTCTGCTCATTAATGTTTGTACAGTATCCTGCCTTAAAAGAGCTACAGTTTCCTAGAGCAAGTCATTCAGAATTCGACTACACTCTTCAAGTTTAATGGGTTGAGCTCTTTGAGTTCCCTACCTCCTCCTGATTGATGGTTTGTTTCTTCTTTTAATACAAAATTCAGTAAAATTTCCCACAGTGAAAATGGTCTTTTAATTATAAAACACCAGCGTGTGGGAGTGATTCAATTTACACATCAGAAAAGTTCAGTTACTTGACCATAATTTATTTTTGTGCTGATCATTTACAGACCACAGATTCTTCTTTTTTTTTTTTTAAAGCTCTCTCCCCTTCTCACTTGCTCTACATGTAAAAGAATAAAAGTCTCAGTAACCTGAAAAAAAGCTTTAGATATTGTATCGCATGATCACCAGAACTGGACTTCATTATCAGGTTTTTTTTACCAGCTTTTCCTCTTTTTCATCTTCTAGCTGTGTTGTCATATTTAATTTAAATGTGTCCTGTAATTGCTGAGTAATGCAGATTTTTTTTCTTGAATCTGACAAAAGTATAGTGTCAGTAGGGTAGAGCAAGTGATCTCATTTGTGGAACTGTGAGAATTAGAGGTATTGGCTAAAAAATATATACTTGCAGCTCTAGCGTTGCAAACAGTGTAAGTGACTTCCATAACCTTTTTTCAGCACCCTGCTCCAGCACTTATTCTAGTCTCTAGGAGGGAATAACATGGCTCCATCTTAATAAATTAATAAGTAATAGGAGGAATTTATGCTGAAAGAAATGTCTAGAAGAACTGGGAAGTTTCGATGTACTTTCTCTATGCAATATTGTTGTTTATCAATTTTTTAGAACACACCTTATGACTTGCACTGGGTTGTTCAGAAGCTTTTAATGACAAATAATTGTCAGGCAATAAAAAATTTGAATACTATTTAATGGATTTAAAATACAATTATTTAAATGTGTTCTTATATCTATTTTCTTTCTAATCAAATACAGTTTGTGAACCTAGCTAAGAATTATCATATTATTATCTTCCAAGAATGCAGAAAGTAATTGTAGTTGATAGGGAAATATATATATCATTTATTTGAAGTTGTACATATAAAGTTAACATTCAGCTGAGTACCTAACAGTATTTCTCAGTTGTAAGGCTATGTGAATGCTATAGAAATATGCTTTTGCTATTTCTTTGTAGCATGTAATTTAGTCTGTTTTTCACTTTAGAAGGGCTCTATGAATGCCACTTAATAAATAAATAAATAAAGCTACCGTGAGTGATTTCTTCACATCCTGTTCAGCTATTTGAAAAGTGTTTCTCCTTTTTACCCAGGACTAAACAATAAGACTATATTGGTATCTTGAATTTGTTTTTTGTAGTGTTCATAAGTTTTTGTAGTATCTGCACCCACTGCTGTTTGGATATACTTTTATGTAGAAACAGAAAAATATTCCCAGGTTGGACTTGTGATCGGAAATTAACATATGCTCCTAAAACTAACTGGTATAAAATGTTACCTTCCATTGCCCATTTAGTCATTACAGGCTATAATTATACCTGTGTGCTTTGATGATATTGAATTGCCCCTACCGCAGCTTTTTGCTAAGTCACCTACACCTTCCTGGGCTCATGTCAGTAAAGGGAGCAATTCAAAGTGCAATGGACAGAAATGTTTAAGACCAGAAAAAACAGCAATGAGTTTTTCCAGGTCCTGTTTAAGGTTCATACAGACGTGCATCTTAATATTGAAGTGCACTAGACATTTATTTCCAGGAGCTAATGTTTAAAATTCTGTATGATCTCTGAATAAGCGCAGATGTATGCCTATCAACTGACTGGTATGTTCTGCTAAGTAAATGTTCATATATATGATCTCACAAGTGTTCACACAAAAGATACTTTCCACTCTTCCTGAAAAAAAAAAGAAAAAAAAAAAGCATTGGTTATATACAGTTTGTTTTGTTTTTTTAATGCAATTATTAATCAAGTTCTTCTGTTCCTCTACATCAATATTCCTGGAGCCTGTCCAGGAAGATGCAGCTTTGTTGATGTTAGATACATTTTTGGACATCCATAGAGTTTTTTGTTAAGTGGGAAGGGATTATGGTGACTTGAGTCTACTTGAATCTCTCCTCTAGTATTTGGGTTTTTTTTTGTTTTTCTTTTTTTACTGAAAGTGGAAAACTTCTGTTTCTATGCCCTTTTCAATACCACACTTCTCTCTTGTGAGCAGTAGCTCTAAATGGCCTAGAATGGCCTAAAGAGAAAGGATTGTTTTTTAGCAACTTGAATAGTTCTTGGAGGATGGACTAGGGCCAAAATTCTCCTCTCTTAGTAGAACGCCACAATGTTCCGCTTTTCTTATCAAGGGAAATTTCTCTGTCTTGAGCATTCTTAGCCATCAGGAATTTGGTGTACCCCCAGTGTACCACAGCCTCTTTAAGGCCCCCTTTTGAGATGTGTTTATTTGAGTTCAGTGCTTGAAATCAATTAATACACCTGTTAGTTTCTAGTTTGTTATCTTCATAATCAGCATTATATTTTTAATGAGAAGTGGTCGGATCTGTTTGATTAGAAATGAGCTCAATTTTATCAGGTCATTAAGCAGTTCCTGAGCATATCTACCTTAACCTGTTTGACAGCAGCATAAATGAAGAGATGCCTCCTTTGTAAACCTTAGATGTCCTCAGGTAGAAAGTAACTGCTAAAACATTATTTTGCCACATGAACAAGATCCTGAATCTCCTGGGAGTCCAGCAGAAAGTGGAAGTTAGCCTTACTCTTGAGCCCCAGTGCAACCTGCTGGCGTGTGCACAGCATGAGATGAGCTGTAGAGCTCAGGCTTTATTTCATCTAGGTAAGGCTGACCTTACATATCAAGGGATTCAGTATGAAATATTCTGGGTGTTCTGAAAAATATATAAGCATTCCTTTCCTGGAGGGCTGAAAACTTACCTTTGTCCTTAGGAACAATTGGTGTGTTTATTCGTTGGATTCTCCTATGGAGTATTTGTGGGCAAAATTAGGGACTCCCTTTTAGAGAAGCAGAGCAATGGGAAAAACACTTTGTGTAGGGAGGTGCAACATCTGTAGCATCCAGGATTTTCACTGCTGTTAAGACACAGTATTGTAGAACTTGCTTTTAGCTCTGGAGTTTTTTGGTATTAGCAGGTATGTTCTTCACTCCAGGATAAGACAATAAATATCGAGGGTGGTAAATTCTAGAAGACACTGTCATTTCCGGTCTGTAAATTTTTATACTAACTTGATATTAAAAAAATAGTGTTTTACTTTCTATGTAGAAACCCAGTTTCTTTTTCCAAGAAAAATATTTGCTGTGACATAGAAATTGGGTTTTCTCGGATACTATGGATATAACTGAACTAATAAGGTTGTGTTTTCTGAATAGTGCATTAGATGAAAAAGAGCAGGGACTTCTTCAGAAGGAGATTCTTTTGTTCCCCGTGTTTGTATATACTGTTTGTCACTCATGCCAAAATAGAAGGGGAAATAAAAATCAAAGATTTTATTTGTTTCTTGAGCATACTATGAAATAATGTTGACAGTTTCTCTTTTGCAGCATGGTAATGACATGTCTAGAAGTAGTACAGCAGATGCTTTGAGTTGCCATGAGTTTTGCAGCCTTTTCATTTTAAGATGCTCAATTATTCCTGAACCACTGCACTATTGTTTCGAAGAACATTTTGTTACTTTCCTTCAAGAACCCTTTCTCATGGTTTATTATGGTTCTCTGATCTACTTTTTAAGGCTAATTTGTGGTAGAATTTGTACAATGATTTTTATACTTAGTCCTTTGAATCCATCTAACCTGTATAGCCCAAGGGAGATAAATCAGGAAGCATAGAAATCAAGAAAATGTGAAGCTGGTACTTGAGGCTGAACCAAAAGAGAGTGTAACTCAATTTGTCAGTGAGAATTTCCAGTGAGAGAACAAGGAACTTGATTTTTATTCTTTTTAACATTCTGTCTTTTTTTGCAAGAAAGCTGTGATTTGTACACTTTCTGCGTACAATAAGAATCAACATTTGAGTGTCAGATTTTTGCTGGGTCTATGTAGATTTAACTACGTGTATAAGAACGGAAGTAATTTCCTGAAAGGAAGACTTGACCTCAAGATCTACTGTGATGTGCTTTCAGAGAGGTTTAAGAGACATTTCCTTTAATGAATAGGGATATTTTAATACATTCACTTCTGAGCAGATGGCAAACTGGTCTCAGATTCAATTGTCCTCCAAATCCTTTTCTCCAGCATATGACAGGTACCAAGAAGATGCAGTGAGCTGGCTCATTGTGCTTCAGGCTACTGTACAAATCATATTTTTTCACAGAACTCATTTTGACTCCGTAGTAAGACAGAGAAAGATGAACAAACTCTGCATGAGTGTCAATAAGATGGTAATTGACCTGATAATCTCTTAATGGGGAGGAAAAAGGCCAGGTCATTTGGATGATACAAGCCAATGAACTGGGTATAACTCATTAGAAAGTTAGGAACTAGTTGGCTATACATAGACTTTCTGAGAATCATTCAGTAGTATATAAATTAATGGTAAGTACCAAAATGTGGATGCAGAAAACAGATGTAGGATATGTGGATCATGTTAAAATTTTAATTCCATTGATAATGGCTGTGTCAGAGACTATAAAAACAGTGTAAGATATATGCTTCATTTATTCACTTGATATCAATCACGTGGGGTTGTGCTGTTTTATATAAATGTAGAGATCCTCAGCAGGGTCCTGCTGAATCTTGGAAAAGTCTCCAACATTTACAGCTCCATCTGTGTAAAGCTGCATGTGAAGCCTGAGATGTACCATATACAATCCAATCT
>PPHD01025943.1:0-11608 GCA_002909625.1 Bambusicola thoracicus
CCTACTTACTAACCATTTCATTACATGCCCCACAGTTCTTACAAATTCTGTTTTTCCACATGATAGATGACTTCACAGGCTTCCATCATAACCCATTGAATCCTCTTTTTTCCTATGCTGAACAGTCTCATCTATTCAGCGCCCATGCCGATCAGCCCTGCCTCCCATCCCTGTGTGTACCACCACTCCCAGTAAAAGATGCAGTTGGTCCTTCAGTTCTCATTGCAGAGGCTGACAGTACAGCATTTGAGTTCAAACCACGCTCCTAGACTGTGACTGCAATTTGGGGAAACAGGAAAATAAGTTCAGTTTCTTTGATAAAAATTTTTGCAGTCACTGAGGATGGTCAGTTGCAAACTGAAAGCTCTCCATATCCTCCATGTAAGAATTTGAGAACAATCCCAACAGAAAAATTTCCAGTTACTAGCCAGGAAGCCTAAAAGAAAGCCACGTAGATTAAGTAACCAACAATGCTCTTAGCTGAGGGCATCATGGCTCTGATGTAGCTACTACTCTCTTAATTAGCAGCCATAAGACATGGGTCCTGGGCCTTCATCCAAGCAGCTGTGGCTCAGATTTGTCAGTAGCTTGATGATGGAGAGTGAAAGGAGCAGGGAAAACCACCATCCCTGTGCCCGATACAAATATGTAAGGTCGAACATAATTAATCTTGCTTTCCACGTGCTGCTGTACATTTAATACTTATCAGTTATCAAAACACACGGGACTGATTAAAATTACTTGTTTGACCTTTAAAATGTACTTGAAAAACCATAAATGAGACCAATCAGTAGTATATAGCCATTTGAATAATAACAGAATTTTGAATCTCTAGCAAATGTTGTAAGAGGTGATTAAAGCCTTGATACCACAGTGCAATGTGCACTATATAAACCCATGATGAGGATCCTCCAAGGACTGGACTTAGAGCATTTTGTCTACTGCCTGGAGTAACGCTCAGAGCACACAGACCATCACCGGAATAACATGAAAAAAACATGCTACAGGGTTTGGTTTCAGACAGTTTGGTGGTCGAGAGATCATCCAGGGATGAAGGACAGCAGGATAGTCCCTCCTGCCACTGTTCACAGACACTGTAGTCCTCACTTCCCCCTCTCCTTGAGCTAGTCATGAGATCTGCTGAGACTGGACACCAGATCAGTCTTTACTGAGCTTTCTACTGGTAAGACATACCGTGAGACACAGATCTTCATTTGGACCAGCTTACCTACAATCTCTCCTTCTGCTGACAACAGAAGAACCATGGGCCTACTTTTTGTTGAGTAAGCTTCTATCAGAGAAGAATCTTTAACAGAAAGAGTTCCTATGTAAGGAATTACGTGTCTATCCAAAATGCTCGCAGCCTCTGTGATAAAATTATGGCAAAAGGAGCAACTGCAGAGCTCCACAGCTCTGGTGAAAGTCTGCCCTGATTTTGTTTTTAGAAAGCTGAATCATGAAATCACAGGGCCCTGGGGTAACTGAGGTTGGAAAAGGACCTCAGGAGATCTCAAGACCAAGTCCTTTGGCCTCCTGGCCCTTCTGAAACACCAAGTTCACAAACAGTTTCAGATCCCTATAACTGCACTGGAAGGAAGGATGTGGAATATGTTATTTGCCATTTACTTTCTAGGCAACTCGTAAACAGAAAAGATCTGTCTTCTCAGAGCAATGAGGGCAGCTATGCCTGCTTGTCCCTGGGTTACTCTTGGAAGCTGACTACATTTAATGCACCGAACCTTCTACCGCAAGACTGTCAGGTGGGAAGGTTTTAATAGTTCAAAGGCACTCTGACTTTATAGTGTATTTACTTATAGTGCAGTAAAAAGGATTATGAGCCTCCTGAGAAGAAACAAGAGGTACTAGGACACTGCTGGAAGGATGACCAAGCCCAGCCTACTAGGAGACGAGGACTCATGTTATGCCAGCTCGCTCAGCTCCTGACAGACATCTCCTCCCTGCTTTGCTTTTCAGGTAGTTGAGAAACCTGTTCCAAGCTGAAATGTCTTCAGGGTTGAGCTACACACTTTGTTCTTCAGCCAGCGCTGCCCTCCAGCTCAAAGGCTGGTATCCATCTTCCGTGTTCACCCTACAGCTCCAGGCAAGGAGAGCTGCCTCTACCCATGGACAGGAGACTGAAACACAGCCACTGTTTTAGTCTCCTCCAATGAGCTATTTCCTTTCTAATAGCTTTTCCAAATGAACCAATATGAGATGAACAGGGCTGGGTCATGGGGAAAGGGAACTGAATGCTGTGCTGCAGCTGGGGCCTCATGGCCTCTTGTGGAAATGAACTGGCAGCAAGGCCGGTTGACGGGGGCCGCCTTGTTAGGCTCCATTAGTGATTGACTTGCCATTAGCTTCTAATCTGCAAGCACATGTAGGCCTTTGTTCTTCATTGCTCTCAACTGCCAGCCTCCCAGATTACAGCAGGTATTTCCTGCTGCTGTCCCATAATCACACGGCCACGTAGCTGATAACCACCCTGCAGCTGCCAGCTGGGCTGCCCTCAGAGGACATAGGCAGTCGGTGCTCCTCTCTGCCCTATTGTTAGCTGGTTCCCTTCAGTCCTTCATTATTGCTCCTCCTGAACTAACCCTGGAGGATGCTGGCAGAAAATTTGAGGTTTTCTGTGCCACCAGGACAGGCAGAGTCTAGGGCAGGCATATCCAACCCAGGGCCCACCTGCTGTTTGCAGCCTGGTCAGGTTCATATTGCGGCTGCCCCCTGCTCTGCGTCATCATGGCAGCAGCTCTTCCCCACCAAGTGGCCCGGCCTGTCCTGGCCCCAAGCATGCACCCACTGCTCAGCAACAGCTACACACTGGTGTGCCATCAGCACTGTATGGGCTGAGAACGGGACACAGAAAGGGTACAGATAAGCTCTAACTCTCATGTCCACCATACATATTCAGTTAAATTGAAACCCACACGTATAACATGTAGCATGTAGCTTGTGCCTCTTGCTGAGTAGAACACAGTGATGGCCAAGAATATTTCATAGAATCATAGAACAGAATCACAGAATCCTTAGAGTCAGAAGGGACCATTAAAGCTCATCTTAGTCCAACTCCCCTGCTATGAACAGTATTTCAACCTACCAAATCACAGAATCATAGGATCACCAAGGTTGGCAAAGACCTACAAGATCATCCAGCCCAACCCATCACCAATAGTTCTCACAAAACCATGTCCTTTAACACAATATCTAAACATTCCTTGAACACCTCCAGGCTCGGTGACTCCACCACCTCTCTGGGCAGCTCATTCCAGTGCCTGACCACTCTTTCAAAAAAGTAGTAACGTTGTCTTGAAAGAAAACAGAGCCGCAAAAAAAGAAAAATCATGGCTGAAGCATTCAACAAAAAATGAACAGATGAGTATTTTTGTGCCCAAACAAATAAAATAGCTCTGTGCTTAATTTCCAAGGGAATCATGTCAGTTTTCAAAGATTATAACTGAAAACACATTACATGCTAAAATGTGCTGCCAAATTCTATGTATTTCAAAGAAAATGTTGTAAAGATAAAACAGAGGAAAAAAGTCTGTCATATCAACAATGTATATATTTTTAAAGTTACAACTCAAACAGACTCTACTATAAAAGCTAGTTATGTGGTAGCAAATGTGATAGAAAAAAAATCTAAACCATCTACTGATGGTGAGTTTATTAAGCAATGTTTGGAAAGCATGCAATTTATCTTGATTAAAAAAAGATTTTTCTAAAACCAGTTTGTCTCAACAGAATATAGCCAGGCACACTGAAGAAACTGGAAAATCTATTGAAAAAAGATCGGAGAGTAAAGTTGCTGTTTTCAAACCTTATGCTTCAGTGATACATGAATGTATAGATATGGCTCAATTTGCTGTTTTTATTAGAGGTGTTGGAAACAAATATATCGCTGTAAAAATGGCTTCTTTGATGCCATTAATAGACATGACTTCATGATTTTTTCTCTATATTTTACGTTTGAATAAAAAATAAATAAATAAAAGAAAGTAAGCTTTGTTACTAATATACATGAACTATATTATATACTTCATATGCAGCCTTTTCATTCAGTACAGCCAAAAGGTTGGACACTCATGGTCTACTATTAAATGTGGAGGTTGGCGGCCCTGCCTGCAACAGGGCATTGGAACTTGATGATCCTTGAGGTCCCTTCTAACCCAAGCCCTTCTACGATTCTTTGATTCTGTGGTCTAGAGCCTGTGGCCTTGAGCAGTCAGAGATGGCTCTCCCTTCTGCGCTAGGCTTAATCCCATCATCAGAGAACACTGTCTCCTGCCTGCGGTTATTGCAAAACCTCCTCGACTTACAACTGGTCTCTGAAATCCTGAACTCGGAAACATTTTGCTTTCAAATAAAATAAAAAATATATTCATCAGAGTTCACATTTCTCCTACAAACACACTCATATTTTTTCCTAAAGATTATGAAATTCTGAAAAGCTACGGATATGAGAGAGTATATCCATAGATAACACTGATACACATTGAGCAAAAAAAGACAGGGAACAAGGGGAAAGGAAAAACAGTATCTAGGTTATTGTATTTGGAACTTTCCATCAAAATAGGTATTTCAAGGCAAAATCAAAAAAAAAAGGGATTTAAAAGTTGCAATGATAATACATTGGGTGTGAAAAACTGTCTTAGGCAGTTTTCATTCTCTTAGCCAAAACTGACATTTTTTCAAAGGGTTCCTGAGCTATTTGTCATAGATTTATGATTTCAGTGCTTATGTAAAATAGGACAGTTGTATCATCTCCATTTGATGAGAAAAACATATGCTTCTGCATTTTTATATAAAATACATTCTTTAAAGGATCAAAATATGTATTACCTAACTCATTTTTCAGGCAGATCTACCTCATTTGTACTTTGTACTCTTGTAGCTTCTCAGTGCATTTCTCCTGCTGGAAATAGCTTACATGGCATATCTGTGTGTCATGCGTTACCTTTAATAGCCAATATAAATGTTTTTCAAGTCAAAACTCTACAGCTTGAGTCTCACTTACAAAAGTCCAGCAGCATCTCCCTGATTTGCTCAATCACACCACCAAACGGCTGCTCAACAACCCACCTGCCTTGCTGCAAACAGGCAGTTCTCAGAGTTGAGCCAAAAGCAGCTTCATTTGGGTCAAAATAGGTGATAAATCTCACCCTGACTCCCATCTGGTGATATAAAACACACTCCAGCAAGCCCTGTGCCCTTGCATTTCCCTTCCCAAGGACCAACACTACTGCCCTTGATTTAGGGCCATCTCCTCCTCGTCTCCCTGTTCCTGGAACTCTTGCATCCTCTGCCCTGTACTATGCCCCAACATCTGCTCCTGATAACATGAGCCTGTGGGACAACACTTCTATGATAAAACTCAGGGGCCACAAAATGTTACTTACTGTACGTAGAATAGTACGAATCCACTTTAACACGAGGTCCAGTTTAAGCACAGCAAAAGCAAAATATTTCAATTGTTCAATCAAATGCTTCAAAGAGCTCAGAAATAAAAATTCTTGGAATTGTTGCATGAGTCAAACTTTTTACAAAAGTTTATATTAAATTGTGAATCACTGGTTTGCTTCAGGGGAGGAAAAAAATCCTGTTTTCAGCAAAATGTCCTGAAAATAAGTAATTAAAAACATCACTAACAGACAATAATCATCTGGAGTGCTAATGTCCTTCTGTACATAAAAGGCTTGAAAAGGACAAAGTAGGAGAGAAAAGTTCAGCATCAGCATTTGTCTCAAGACCCAGTGCGCTCAGGGGCTGACTCAGGATCTCTCCTGCAGTGAAACAAGAACTACAACAGTTATTTCTGCTACTGCAAGGAAAAGTTAAATTTCTGAAGTCAAGCACAGATTAAAATGACTTGAGTCACAAGCAAACTACCATCTAAAATGTCATCCTAAGAGACATCACTCCTATCATCCCCCAAGCATGGGTCAGAGTGCTGTCATCATGGGCAGAAAATCTAACAGCTACTGGTAGGTTGCAGCAGTGCTGTACAACAATATAAGACTGGAAGAAAAGAATATGGTTTCCAAATTAAACAGCAGGAGAAATTTCTGCCGACAGGATGTAATTACTGCTCTTGTAGAAGATGCGTGGAACACTTTATGGTTTCAAGCACTAATACCTATGGAAACAGAGTGTTCCCTAAATACCCAGCCAAGTGCTAGATCACAGTTGACTTGGAGAGCAGTAAATCACCAAGAAAACATCCTGTACTGCTAAACACTTCAAGGGCCTCATTCCAAATGCTGCTCTAGCTTGAATGCTTACGTCTTTGAAATCAGGTATGATCGCAGCCCAGGGTGAAATTTCTTCCATACCTCACAGGAGCTGTCATTAACATACTGCATGTACTACAGCCCTAAATATACTCTTTCTATCATGAAATCTCAATGCTAGATCTATGACTTTTTCAAGTAATTTATCTGATAAGACTATTACAATTCCAAACAGTCTGTTTCTGAGCACACAGAATCTGAAACCGCTTAAAATATACGGAATTACAGAATCATAGAATCATCAAGGTTGGAAAAGACCTCAAAGATCATCCAGTTCAACTGCTCCCCTATCACCAGTATTTCCCACTAAATCGTGTCCTTTCATACAACATCAAAACATTTCTTGAACACTTCCAAGTACGGTGACTCCACCACATCCCTGGGCAACCCATACAATGCCTGACCATCCTCTAAAAGAAGTATTCCCTAACATCCAACCTGAATCTCCCCTGGTGCAACTTAAGGCCATTCCCTCTCATTCTATTGCTATCATATGAGAGAAGAGGCTGACTCCCAGCTCACTAAAACCTCCCTTCAGGTAGTTTTAGAGGGCAATAAGGTCGCCTCTGAGCCTTCTTTCCATACTAAACAATCCCAGTTCCCTCAGCCTCTCCTCATAAGGCTCGAGACCCCTCACCAGCTTGTAGTCCTTCTCTGAACATGCTTCAGGGCCTTGATGTCTTTCATGTAGTGAGGGGCCCAAAACTGAACACAGTACTCAAAGTGCGGCCTCACCAGGGCTGAGTACAAAGGGATGCTGCTACTGCTGGCAACCCTACTTCTGATACAAGACAGGATGCCATTGGTCTTCTTGGCAACCTGGGCTGGCTCATGCTTAGCTGGGTGTTGACCAATACCCCTATCTCCGTTCCTCTACACAGTCTTCCAGCTACTCTGCCTGAAGCCTGTAGCACTGCCTGGGGTTGTTGCGGCCAAAGTGCAGGACCCGATACTTGGTCTTGTTGAACTTGAGGTATCAAGGTAGATGCAGTAGGACAACAGCATCTCAATGTTTACATGTTTCAATTTATCATTTTCTTAAGATCTGACCAAAATACATTTCCAGAGCAGAGGTAAGAAGCACCATCAAAATGCAGCAATGCTTTAATTATTTGTAGAATGCTTCCAATGTCTGAAAGCCTCTTTGTGGAAAAAGCATTGAGTGAAGTACACCAGGCTTTAAAAACCCTACAGCAATTCAACTCTTGCATTTCTGTGCAAAAATTCATAACCATACTTAGGAAAACAGACAGGTAGAACTCTGCTCAAAGCAGCTATCCTGTTGCAAGTTTCTTATTAGTTATAGTAAGGCAGCCGTCAGCTTTAAAGAAACCAAGTGTCCCAGAACTTTCTTTTATTTCTATCAAAAAGGCAACATTTTCAAGTCATAGCTGTATAGCTAAGACCTCCAGCCTTCCCACAGAAAACCACCTCCAAACAAGTCTGCAAGGGTTACCTCACCTGTTGCAGAACATCCTGCATTTTCTGGAGATTTTAAGATGGAATTTGTTGAAAAACAGAACAGTGTTACTTATCACAGGTAAAGATTGTATCTAAGCAACGAAGAAAGGCAAAGTTTTTCTGCACTGTCCTACCTCACTACTCACAAACATCAGCAGAAAAAGAAAATGCTTACATGACAATTCATTTGAGCAACTGCTTTGTAGCTTAACAGGCTGTAATCAACACATCAAAGGCTTATTTTGAACAAGCATTTATTAGAATGGATGTAAATTCTCAATGCTAGCTGTGCCAATGAGTTTGTGATTCTCCCACATTCACACTGATTGAAGAGAGCAAATGAATCTGGTTTGTGATTACTTTACAGCATCATTCTTTTCTAAAATTCTTTTTGAAAACACCCTTGTTAAGCAAAATTCAACATACTTGAGGCATGAAATGTTGTCTCCCTGACCTTTCAGAAACTCAAAGATCTAAAGTTTGCTTTTTTGTAAATTATGTTATTGACAAATTTGTTTTCTTTCATCACAGGCATGAGTGCATACACATATGCAAAAAGCTTTGCCAATCCTATGTCTGTTACAGTTGTCTTCCAGATCATTTGGAGCACCTTACAGAGGGGAGAAAGACAAATCAGACAAAAACTGGCATTACATTACGCAGCTTTAGGCAAAGAAAAGAATGGATTCTTTCAGTGTTGCTTCCTGCAAAGCAAGACTTGCTTGAGAAATCTTGCTTACATGTGTTATCTTGGAAACTACTAGGACACATGAGGCTATCACAGCTGATGCAGCCAACAGAGGACACTACTTCATTATAGAAATGAAGTGCCAAACACAACCAAACAGAAAGAAGGGATTTTTCAGAAGAGTCAGAGACCATGAGATTTTATTTCATTCATATCATTCTACCATCTCCTTTAACAGTCCCAACTAGACACATTTTTGTGGACCAAAAGCCTATGACAGTCTTGTCATCCTCTCACGGAAAAGGCAACAGAGACATCCTGGCACAAAAAGACCACACTCCAGTTTTGTTCTCAAACATCATTTCTTGGAAAAAGGGCAGAAAAAGTCCTTCTCAAGATACTGCGCACCCAAGAACAATGCTGCATGGTTCACTGTGAGTCATTTCTTTGCAGGCTTGGCATTCAAAGTATGAACTCAGAAAAGTCATTATCAGTAACTTTGTCATTTCAAGTGCTTGCAACAGATGAAAAATAAGTCTTTACAATAAGATACCACTTCAGGGACACTCTGAGATCATCCTACTATAAGTTCAATGTAAAGCCATTCAGAATGTTTAAACAGTATTTTCAGATGCTCTAAGTAAAGCAAGGCATCCTACATCCGACTTGAAAAAGAGTTCTTCAAGGGAAAATGAAATGCTACAGTAAGTGATACAGATGCCAAAGGAGGCAATACACTTTCCCCTTGCTCATGCCAAGGATTGCCTATTTTCTTGGATTAACCCAAAGTGAGCCTACTATAGTTCTGCTGTGTTTTCTTCTCTCCACTTCATTACAGCCAAGCAAAAAACACGGAGAAAGGATGTCACATAAGACCACTTTTCAGGGAAGTTTTTCTTTGTTTTAAGAAACTTAAAGGATTTACCTCAGACAAATACACAGTTAAAGGAATATGCACACTGGCGTTCTTATCATATGGGAACAGCTGAAAGTTTACCTATGAGTTTCATTTGTATTTGTCATATTTTAAATACCACTGTTAGAGAAGTCTGAATGAGCAAGCAGAAAGCAGAAAAAAATGTAAGAACTGTGGGCTTTTTGAAGCATCCTTACAGACCTGTAAATGATGAAAACGGCAGTATGATATGAGTGATACGAGCAGTACCAACATCCTGAATCATCTTCCATCTCCACTCCCAGCAGGATTACCTGGCAGTGCCATGGAAGAAACATCATGTTCTTTGAGCCTACGTCAACCAAATTATCAAATATAATTAAGGGTCAGGACTTACAGCAGCATAGGAACAAACCAGCCTGTTTCACAGAGGTTTTCGGAGCAGCTCTTTTTTGTATCTGTAACTTCTTTCCCGTGCTGATGTTTTAACGTTTGTACTGTGTGAAGTTCTATCATAATCACAACCTTTGTGTTAGAAAGAGTGACGGAAGTTTATCCTCAACTCAAGCACATCTATCACCTTAAAACTCTAAGGAACGGTTTTTCAGACCTCAGCAACTTCAACCAAACTTAGGTGAGATCAGCCAACAGGCCCCACAGCTGCTGAGGGTGGGAAGCAGAGACAGACTGCACAAAGGAAAGTGTTTTCTTAGTCTTGTTACCATAGGAAACCAGGGAAATCGTATACTGGCTAAAATGAAGTTTTCCACAGATTTATTTACTGGCTGGAAACTCCTGCAGCTCTGGCTGTTGCCCACTAGAGGCCGTGAAGCACTTATGTCTTTCCTGACCCAGATTACCAGAACCGAATAAAAAGGAAATGAGAAATGGAAAACTCACTGAAACCTAAAAATCCCGTGAGCATTAAAATCTCTAAACCTCTCCCATCCCTGGCAGCCTGGTGGGAGCAATCAGCTGCTCTCATGTAGAACAGGAGACTAGCAGAGAACTTGCTGGAGCAGGCCAGGGAGGAGCGTGTGGGGCAGCTGAATGGCGGGTGGCTGCTCCTCAGTGTAAACAACGAGTAGTCAGACTTAATGGGCCTCTTTTAAAATAAATTCTTCCTTTTTAGTATCCTTCACAACTGCATCAGAGCCTGGCAGGCTGCAGCTGTCAACAAGAAGGATGTCAAATGTGAGTGGGATTTAACGAGGGGAGTCTGCTGGAGAACTAAAGCAACAAACAGGCATGGACAGAGGCACTGGGGAGAAGGCTTGACATGCTGGGAAGAAACCTGAAGATGTCTATTGGTGTGAGAGAAAGGTGAGGTGAGAAGAGACTCAACTGGATCAGCACAGTGGAGGTGGGAGGTTCAGACAGAGGCAGGACTATCATCTGACAAGGCAGGCTGGAGGCAAACAGGGGAACGGATCAGGACCTGCTGGCCAAGGGAGTGAACCGGAACACTGGGGGGACACATCATACCCCGAGTGAGTGAGTGACACAGCAGACGTGTCAAAAAATTGGAGATGAAAGCAGCTGCAGAAGAGCTGTGCTCTAATGGGAAAGCATCAAAACAGGGCTTCTATATGGAAAGCAAAAGAACATGGCTCCTACAAAGCTCAGCACTGAAAATCAGAGTTAAATGTCCTCTTGGAAACATAATTTGTTGCAGGTTATCTAGGAACCGACAAAGGGTCAATGTAGATCAGATTATTCTTTGCAGTTATTGATTGCCCTGCTTTCAGCAACACTGAGTTTCATCTGCCATTGTGTTGTTCACAAACCCAGCTTAATTATGGCCCATTTAAGTCCCTTTATTTTCTGCTGTCTGGATTAACTGAATACTTTTGTGTCTTCTGAAAACTCTGTGGTGTTTTCCATGCTTTTGCAATAGATCATTAAACAACATAACTATGTCACACTATTCCTAAAATGAAATTTCAAGGCAGCCCAATGAAAACCAATGGCCTTAGTGAAAATGTTCACTTATTTCTCTTTGAAGAAGTCCTCATGTATTTGGCAACCTTGTGGTCAAACATTCTATTAAAAAATATACAGTGAGAATATATAGATTAAAGATTTGGGGACTGTGGATTTAAGTCTCTCCTGGTTTGGGTGTAGATACCTCAAAATATTAAGGTATTATGCAAGAAGTGAAACTTCTTTGGGCCTCTCACTATAAGAAAGACATTTAGTCCCTGGAATGCGTCCAGAGAAGAGCAACAAAACTGGTGAGGGGTTTGGAGCACAAATCTTATGAGGAGTGGCTGA
>PPHD01025946.1:0-11607 GCA_002909625.1 Bambusicola thoracicus
GAGACAGAGAAAGTCATTTGAGCTCATGTACCCCTAAGAAGGGATGTTTTGGGGACCCTGGACTGACAAACACCACAACAATTTTCCACGAAAGGAAAGTAGAATAAGCTAGGATATTACAATTAGATATACATCTTCTAATCTATTGTTATAACAGCTTCATTACAAGGTCTGTCCTGTAACAGGAAGAGGGAAGTAGACCACGTTCTGTGTCTGTCAAACAGATAAGGAATAGACTCCATAAAAGTCAGAGGTAGAAAGGGAAACTGAGTGTTCCCCTACAGGACAGAGCTGTGGAAGAAAACAGCCATACCTGGCCGAAAGATGACTGCCCAGTTTCTTCTTGGCTTTCTTCACAAGATAGTTGCAGATTTCAGTTATCTGCTCCCTCATCCATCTAATATCCTCAGGGATATCTGGAAGCCATTCCAGCAACCTGGAAAGAGACAGGAGACAAACATTAGTTGAACTGCACAAATGATAGGAGAAAACACAGTTTCGCCTCCTGTGAATGGTTACCCATTGTTTTTAGTGGTAGTTACTGTACGAGTCACTTACACTGCCATTCATAAAAGTAAGTGGGAGAAGCTGTGAAAGATGAGAATAGCGCAGAACTTACTCTCTACGCTTGGCATCTGTGCCTTCCGTGTTTTTCATTTGCTTTCAGTAACAAAATATTTTCCAAATCTAAGTCTTCCTATCACAAACCATCTCATTCCAAAAGCCTTCCACAGGTTACTTTGTACTAAGAACACATCTGACAGACCTGCCTTCCCAGCTGCATAAACGCAGAGTTGGAAGCAACAGGAGGAGTACTCTCTTCTCACTCCAGAGAGAAGTCACATCTCATGAGATTCTCATTTTCATCTCTGCTCTCCTAGTTCAGAAGCTTTTCTCCAGACTCCCAAATTTATCATTTTCTAAGGTGAATTCTAGCATGTAGCAAGGTTGAAGTACTGGCTGCAGCTAAATTACACGTAAAGGCAGGAATATTTTTGCATATGGCTGTTAAGTGGCATGAACTCTTTTCCCCGGGAACTTTGGCGCTACAGTATTAGAAAGGATCCTGCTTTCTCTCTATTCACGTTCCACCAGCTACATCAAACACTTGGCTGCACAGGATAGAAAACCACCAGAGGAAACAGCTGAAGGCACACCTGACAGTGAAGGAAACGGCAGACTCCAGAGGCAGCAGGTAGGGGACCATCATGGCAGTGGCCACACGTATAGGCAGCGTGTTGCTAATACCAGTCAAGAGACCTCTTCTTTCAGCACAAGCCTCCAGAAGAGCTGAAGACAGAAAAGAACATGGCTGAATCTCTCTCAAGTGGCACTACCCCTTTCCCAGCAGTATCTCTTAAGTTATCCAGCCTGGGAGTCTCCCCTCCTCACCTGCCACTTTTTAAATGAAGTCTAGCTTAGTGTAGCAATTCTGAGTACAGCTGAGGAACAGCAACTTGTAGTTCTATTGAGCTCCTGAAGGTTACAGGCATCAAGATCCTACCCTTGCCTTATAGCGTAGAAGTGTCAAATGAGGCACCCTCTCCCACTTCAGCTTCCAAACCTTTATATCCAAGCCCTTATTTTATCTAAGCACCAGCAGGTGTTCAATCCCCAGGTACCAACTAGCAAGACCCACATCCCAGCAGTCCTCTGAAACAGACCAGGCAGCACACAAAAATGGCCAGGGCTCTCTTCCTTTGGATCATACCTTGGTTCAGTTTGGGAGGCAAGTGTTCGAAGATGTGGTCTTCCACAACAGCAAGGGCAGTGTTGTCCTCCATCTGGTCCTCAGCTTCTTTTTCTTCCTCTTTCCTCTCTCCTGGAGGGGCTTCTATTGCAAGGAGAGGACCAGCAGGACTTGGACGCTGAAGGTGAAGGAGACCTGAGAAGTGATAAAGATTATACAACTTAGCTACTCTTCCTTGCCTGGCACTTAAAATATTACTCTTCATTTCACCTACCTCCCAAACAGATGGATGTAACACCCTGTCTCTTATTTGTTGTAATGCTTACCACAACGTGTAAGAAATCCAACTGCTTTAACATCATCATTTTTCCCCACCAGAAATTCTTAGACTTCCCCTGCACATACTACAGAGGGCCGTTTCATAGGGTTTTGTTGCTATTTACTTCACCAGCAACCAATTCACATTCCCCTCCCACAGCCAAATCCACAGAGCAACATGACTGCTCCTATCCCACTCAGGTACACCACAAAGCCAACAGATGTGTTTGGTCTGCTAAAGTGACACTAGGTGGCATCAAACACCCTCAGCATGCAACAGCAGTTCAGGGATGCAGGGAAGCCGAAGGCTGGACCATCTGGTTTGCAAAAGCATTGAAGTGCCAGGCCCTGGGGGCTGCTGAAGGCATGCTGGCACTCCACACTGCTCTGCCTCCTTAGGCTTACCCTAGCTGCACTTAGAAAGGCAGTGGCTTATTGGCTGACACTCCAAATGGCGCTGCATCTCTACTGGCATAACACTAAGCACACGCTACATAACTTCAACACTTAGTTGTGCCACAGCCTCTGCTCTTGCCTCAAAGTAGTCAGAGTCCTTCCATATTGCAGTGAAAAGGTATCAACTCCATCTCTGCTTCCTAAAGAGCTCAAATATCCTTACTAGTAGAAGTTCCATATTCAGATATCTGAAGCGTACTCCTTGATCAGTTTCATCCCTCCACCTTTTACACCCATCACTAACTAACACCAGGGCCAGGTCACGAAGCCTGGCACCAAAGAGGCAATTCAGCACACCCCCCAAACACTCAGTGCCTTACCATTCTTCTTCAGGAAGTGCAGCGCATCCCGATAGCCCTGCTTGCACATATCCCGCAGCACCTGTGGCAGAGGTAAGCAAAAGCAATTCATTTGGAGGCTGTTCAGCTGAGCAGAGCAAGCACTCAGCTCACTGCTGACTTGAGAGAAACTGCCCTGCTCTGAGCAGCAATAAGAGGTGTAACATGAAGGCTTTGGATATTAGAAACACTTGATAATTCAAGTTGGAATACCACCAAATACAAGCTTAGAGTTGTAGCCACTTCCTTTCCCCATCTAGAGCTGACACTGCTATGGGCAGCTGTCTGGAAGTCACTCCAGAATATTTCCCTGCAGATGCCAGGAAGTGCCACTGTGTTCACAGACAAAGCCAACTAAGACTAGTGAAGAAGGAGCAAAGAAAACTTAGACAAGTGATCCAGGATGCAGATGCACACTTATTGTGCCCAAATGCCAGATCTAACATTGCATTTGCTCAGAAGCAGAAGCATGTAAAACTTGTTTACAGCGTCACCTGCTTTACTAGCGCTTCTTAGGGGAGGCAACCACTGGCTTTGAGCTGCTACCTCTAGCATGACCTCACAAGCACGTTAGTTCTGAGAGCTGATAGATCCTTGTTTAGAAGCAAACCTGGCAAATGCCACTTCATAGAGAGTCATATGGGAATCTTCTCAAATACATGCATTACAGATCTTACAGTAGCAAAATTAAAACAAGCCACTTTATATGACTTCGTGCAGACAGTCAAGGTTTGCCAAGTCACTGGGTTGCTAAATGTCAAGGTGGAAAAAATAGATAAAGAAACTGAAAGCTAAGTGCCTGCAGTCTTCTCCTCCTGAAGTACATACAATAGTTAGTGTCTAACTTTTCCCCAAGTTCTGACGCTGACAAGATATCTCACCTGTGGCTCTGGAGGAAAGAGGGCCTTTGAGAGGCGGTAGAGGTTGCGAAGGTTGAATTGGATGCTTGTATTGGTGACTCTCAGCTCATGCATGTTTGTGGAACTGTCTCGTGGGCAGATATCGCTCTCTCCTGAGAACGGAGACACCGTGATTGTGTTCTTCAGCTCATATCGTGGCAAGTTGTCAGAAATTCCTCCATCGACATATCTCTGAAATAAAGACAAATGAAGCACTGTTTATTCTTGTAATTGATCGAAAAGCTTTTCTACTCTGTGTCCCGGTTCACATCTGTGCCAAAAAGTTTGGGAAAGAATGAACAACATCCACCAGAGCTGGGAGAGTTGGAAGTAGTGACAGCACACCTGTGTCGATTATCATCTCCTTTTGCTATGTGCCTTTCCTCCAAGGAAAGGGTGTTTTGACCACAAGCATTCGATGACAAAAGCATAACTCACTTGTGTGACTATTGAGTTACATCTGCCACAGGGTTTGAGTCCTGTTCAGTTTGACAGTACGACACACCAACAACCACCCGCAGCGCAAACTGATCTAAGCCGTCACGCTGTCATAGTGAGACATGTTTACTTGTGTTCAAAAGAAAGAGCTCAAACACACGTCCCCACGGTCGCAGTTTGTTAACTAACAAGGAAAGCAGTTGATTTGTTGCTAGGAGGCTAATGAAGCAGCAGTTCCAACACATGGGTACACATTTATAACCTGCTAGCTTTGGTGTGATAACAGGGTACAAGGGACTTAGGTTTTGCTCCTAACAGGAGTTCTTATCAGAGAACGTTCCGTACATACGTACTATAAACAGTTGCATTCCCCTTATTGGAAGGACAAACCCAGCAGTACGTACTCCAAGTATTCTTTAATGTACCATAACTGCACAAGGAGTTGAGCAAGAGAATCTCTATCAGAGGTCTCTGGTAGAGCAAGTGATATGCAGAAGACAGAGACATTGGTTAAGTTCAGAGAGCAGCAAGCTTGAGATCCTTGCAGTAATAAGACTTGAGCTCTTGTGTACCTCTGATAAAAATGAGAATGACTGGTTTCATAGGAGAGCTGAACTAACTGTTTGCAGCCTAAAAACCTTTCTTTTGGGTGGGTTCAGAAGTAAATCAGTGTGCACTAGAGCTACAAAGCCCCTGAAGCAGTAGTTCTAACATCTTTCAGCTCCCTGTTGGGTAGGCAGCTAAGCAGGCAAAAGGCAAAGCTGGCAGATGCTGATTCCCATCAAAGTAGGGAAATTCTGACCAGAAAAGGAGGTGCTTCAATTCTTCACCCTGCTTTGCCTCACCTCTCAGACAGGCTGACCACCGCTATTAGCCTTTCACTGCACAACCACAGAATCATGGAACAGTTTGGGAACACAGGAAAACGCTGTCTGCTTTGCCTAGAGGGTGCTTGCCACTTTCTCTGGAAGGCACACATTGAGACCTCTCCAAGCAAGTTGTAAGAGCGTGAAGAACAGCTCATAGGATCCTGGACTTCAAGTATGCAAATGGAGCTAGAGAAATTCAGCTCCCATCCAAGCAACAGGATCAGAGTGGACTGAGCACGGGGTTTCTTGAGGGCAGAAATAAATTCTGGGGCTACCTCTGCATACAGGTTCAAGAGAAGTGGCTTGTAATCCCAGTTGTAGGCTATGCAGACCACAGTTAACTCACAGCATGGAGCATTTCATCCATGTCAGGCCTTGTTCACCGAACGTGGTATCAAGACAGACATGGTTAGTGGCTCCTGCATTACCTGGGTTTGGAGAGTGGAGAAGGCAGAAGGATGAGACAGATATAACTCAAAGACACACGCACCCTGTTGGAAACAGGAACATTCACTTTGCCTAAAGAAGACAGAGATGAGTGCTTTCCCCAATTAGCTGAGACAAAGCTAGCCATGCGGTAAGGATGCAGAAACATAAGTTTACCAGAGGGTGGCACCAGAAGCTAACAGATGTTATTAGAAAGACGTCTCCGATAAAGCTAGCAGCCAAAGCCTGCATTGAAATCAAGGAACACACATTCAGACCCCACCTTCTGGCCCACCATTCTGCAGGCAGCACTGTTTACGTTTCTTACTCAAGGTCAGCCAGTACTTATTTGGATTTACCTGAACCTCCAGCCAATCCAAGGCTGAGCACTCCCCAATCTCTTGCAAAACCATGAGCAGCATCAGAGCCACAGGCTGCAGCCTCAGCCTACCTGCAGATGTACACCGCAACTCTTGGGGTCAGAACACAGCCTGAGCTCCCCAGCTTCACTCTCTTACCGAGTCCTCCCCATCCCTGAGATCTGCACTCAACAAGAGCAACAGCTAGCTCTCTTCTACTCTTTTTAAAGGGTTCATCTCACCCACATGCCACAGAAAGGTCACAGCTAGAGAGCACGTTTTCAGGTCAGTAACTGACCCTTTCGTTTCTCAGTACTTGAGAACTCATTTCTCTTTCCCTCCCACCACCTTCATCATCCCCTCCATAAGGAGGCTAGAGTTACAAAAAGCAGACCCTGGAAAAACAGGAGGGAAAAGAAAGAATGTGGTGAGGACACCGTAACTTTCACAGACATACTGCCTTGCAAACAGGTACTTGTGAGTTGAGTTGGCATGCCATGCTGTTTTGTGGTAAATACAGTCATTAGTTGTGCTAGGAACCATGTAGTCCCATTCCAAAGCCTTCTTCCAAGTTCATGCCCAATATAATTTAGCCTTTCACCTCACCATATTGACTTTCAAAGACAGAGTGAGATGTAACTTTCTGGGGAAGAGGTAAAAGTTAGTTTCCTCCTCTCATCCCACACCCATTCCCACCCTCCCCCAACCCCTGGCTTTCCCCACATGGAAACTTCACATGAGAATTCACTCCCTGGTACACCAGGGCAGCTGCTAATTTCATAACCCGACTGCTGTACGCTGCTTTGGAATTTTGTGATTTTTTGCTTGAGCCAGGCTCACCTCAGTTAACACCAAAGAGGTCTTATGCAAGAGTCACTGCTGCATTCCCACCAGCTGTGGGATAAAAACCCAGACTGTAGCTGTTGAGCAAATGCCAAACCAACACAATCCTGTCACTTCTTTGAAGGGCTAGACATCGAACATTTCTTCTAGATCATTTCTCTGCTCAACATGCTTGCACAATACAAAAACAGACTAGCTGCATATTATGCAGGAGCAAAACTGACCTCACTTGTAGGACACCTAACAGATTCAATGCCCTGTCACGCTGAGGCATCTTGATAAGCTCATTTGAGGGAAGGCAAAACACACAGATGTGAATAGCAGCTCTCCCTTTAAACTGGTTAGAAAGTAAACAGGTGGCCTTTTAACATGCATTACCTCATACAGCACAATGGAAGTCCAAGCTCAGCTGAGGCCCTTAGGCACTGCTGCTACATACAAAGATTCTCCAGCCCCGTGCAGCTTTCAAGCATTTTCATTTCTAACATGAATGTACAAAAGGGAGAAACTGCTCTGGACACTTTCTTGGACAGGAAAGTGAAAAGAGCACTTGCAGATAAAACATTCTCAGAGGAAGGACATGAAGAACGCCATGGAAAAGAGGCCTCCTAACAGCACTGCTTCTTAAAATTCTTCAAAAGATGTCAGGCTTGTAGGAAAGGAACACACAGTTTCTGCCTTGGAACAAAGTTCTTTCCACATGAACAGTGGGTTAGAGCCTCAGTGCTGGAGAAAGTTTCACCAAGGAGCCAGGATAACTATCCACTAAATCTACTAAAACGGCCAGCACTTAAGTTACATCAGCCAGACTTCAGGACATTTTAGCCAACTGCAGGACCTGAAAACAA
This sequence comes from Bambusicola thoracicus, assembly GCA_002909625.1. Taxonomy (NCBI): domain Eukaryota; kingdom Metazoa; phylum Chordata; class Aves; order Galliformes; family Phasianidae; genus Bambusicola; species Bambusicola thoracicus. The sequence goes on from PPHD01025946.1 coordinate 7,485, forward strand.
GGCATATCCCATTGCTAACATTGTTTATTTGGGAATTTCTCATGCTTCTTCACGATAACTGCTGCCAGGTAACAGGGAGTTGGATTGCCCAAACTGAGTATCAGTATTTGTTGTCTTATTCATTAGTACATAATTTAATGAAGAAATATTTTAAGAGTCTTACCACTCCACGCAAAGTTGGAGGTATCAGCCCACAGTAGACAGGGATAAAGGTGCTGCAGACACAGGCCTGAAGGAGAAAGAGATCCAGAACATAAAGATGACATCAAAGCCTACTGAGTTAGAGCACCACATGGGCGCACACTGAGAATTATACTACATTATGAAAGACATTTGGAGACAAAGGCAAAACAAAAGCCTTCAGTTCTTGCCTAGCCCCCTGCAATAAGCTGCAAGTCACCTGGATCAGCTCCTCCTTGGAATGGAAGTCTGATAGTATGACGTTTTCTCCATCAGACACTCGTGTGAGGGAAATACCCAAACGTCCTGCTGCCACCTCATGCCCATTCTCTGGCACAGTCTTGGACAGGCAGAGCCGAATGATCTTCACCAAGTTGAAAGAGGGGTGAAGCGGACCCAGGAACCTCTTTCGTGCTTCTTTAGACACTCGAATAATGCTGGCACCAGCCTCACCTGTAATGAGAAAAATGCACCATGAAATGGTAGCAAGAAATCAGCCTCTTTCACAAAGTAAGATATAGAAAAAATTCCCTCACAGCTTCTTTCCAACTGATCCATCATCACAGCTCTGCTAGCAATGTCAATCGTATCTCAGGCGAGCAAAATGGACACTATGCTCCTTTAGGCAATCAGCTATTTAGAGCTATCTGAAGTGGATGTGATGCCCTGTCTCTTCCGTGTCCTACTTCACAGCACTAGAAACAGGCCCTGGGGAGGAAGCGGGATTCACAAAGGCATGCCTGCTTTACACTTTCCCTCAGTGACCCGGCTAGGTTTACAGAAGAGAAAGCAGCTCATCTGCACAGAAGCAAAGGCAGCTGCTAAACCCATTATCTCATGGTCACTGGGAGCCCAATCTGGCAAGAGTATCACGGCTCTGCAGCAGGAAAGAAGGGAAAGGACAAAACAAAACCACCAACCCAAGCCAAACCCTCCACACCCAGCACGCCGCCCTCTGCACACACTGTCAGATGCCTCCCCGTGCACCTCCTGGTCACAGCGGGACACGAAGCACTCCTCTGAGTACAAGGCAATCACTGCACTCTCAGAGACGTAGTGATTATATATGTGGGAAAAGTATGAAGTGAAGAATCACAGAAACAGAAAGAAAACAGCACTGCTTTCACAAATCTCTGCAATCAAACTGAGATCTGGTTATTGGACAAAGATGAAAGTTGCTGTCAGTTCAAGCCAAATTTATTGACTTGAGACCTCTCTGTTTTGCTGCCTTCCCTCCTCAGCCCTGCGACCACAGCTAAGTTAGACCCAGGTTAATAAACAGAGATAAGGGAAACAACACCGTCACCACTATATTGACACATCCCATTCTTTTGCAATACACGTGTGCCAGCAACATGTTTTCCCTTAACACAGCTTGGGAACGTGATTTTGTGCGTAGGAAAGCCAGCAACACCAGTAGCTCAAGCAAGCTCAGAATGAGACCCTTGGCCATGACCAGAAACTCTGGGGTCAGGATTTAGGTAACGTGAGGTAGCAACTTAGTAGAAAATCCAAGTTCCCTTCTTTGAAGCAATTTTTAGCACTATAATCCCAATCTTCTGCTCTTTCCTAAAGTAATGTTTAGCAGCCTAATTCTGATCTTACTTACTCAATTAGCAGTAAGCCACTGAGCCCAGCCTGTTCCAGATAGAAGCTGCATGGTTCAAGTCCCTTCCCAACATGAAGTGAACTCACTTCTGTGAGTTTGGCTTACGAGCACCATGACATTAGCACTCAATCCCTACGATACTTTTGCATCTGACAAGGTAAACAAGGAACCTGCAATAGAGCCAAAAAGAATGAAAGAATTCCAGTCTTGCACCTTGGCCACATGATCCTAGGAAACTCAGCTGCACTGAGAGGGTGACCCAGGAGCTGGTCCTTATAAAAACATGCCTTCAGACTTGGAATCTCACCTGTAGAAAGATTTGACAGTGGTACTGAAAACAACCACAATAAAATGGAGCTTCTGAGCAGAAGTCTGAGCTGGAAGGTGCTGAAGAAAACTGTGAAGCCCTAAATGTGCCAGGAAACAGTCTGTCTCAACATCTGAAGAACAACTTCAGTTGCAGCTACCTGCTCAACTATCATCACATAGCCAAGCGGGGTGGGAGGGACATGGGAAAACAGGACAGAATAAGAACTACTGCTAGTCAGCAAATTCATTTCTTTAATTTCTTGGGTACTGTTGGGTGTTTTTAACACATGCATATAAACAGACTGTAAGAAGCAGCTTCTCTGGTATTTTAGGTTAAGGGCAGTTTGATCCCGTTGGACTTGTTAGCTCACTAACGCCAAAACTGAACGACTGAATGCAGAATAGCTCAGAAGGCTGAGAGAGGCACAGGGTGATCCGCAGCACCACCAGTTTTCCTGGAAACGAGGCCAGCTGAGGGTTCAGCCAAGGAGTCAGGTTTATGTAGCTAAATCCATGACAGATGACAAGCCCTCTTGGAAACTAGTATGGGAGAAGAAAGAAGAGGTGAGAGCGTGAGCAGAATTTGAGCTGGTTTTCCTGGAACAACTTTTGTGGTAGGAATGGGATTAAAATAGCCTGCCAGAGGGAGAAGCAGCTGAACGAGAGGCAGCAGAGCAAGAAATCCTGCAGGGGTCAGCCACAAACTGTCTGCTCTTACCAGGATTAGCCCAGTGCTGATTCCAGTCCACAGAAAAGTCTTTCACAGTTTTTGATGGATTTGGTGAGGGTCATATGGAAAACCTAAATGAAATTTCCCTTTTGGGGCACATTGTAAGGAACACTGACAATCTCTAGTAGTTTGTATCGATGGCAAGGAAAACATCTTTCTCCCACTAAACAATTTACCCAACATTTATCCTCATACTTATTAGCATAGATTTATTCATATTACCATAGATTTACTAAACCATTATTCCTCTTCAAAAAAATGTATATGAGGAATACTTCATTTTCAGCAGAAAAGACACATCCCCTCACACTCCTCCCTTCCTGCTGGGTGAGGAAGGCCAGAGCACCTATAGACTCAGCCTGTGACCCTCCTGCAGTAGCTAGAAAGGGCAAGATACAGCTACCCAAGCAAAAAGACTTGTATGCAGCTGCCAGTTCACATTTCATTTCTAAGCTACATCAAGAATTTCACACTAGCTTATTGACCTGGCAACAGTAGCTCCCTTAAAGAACTGGCTCTCATTCCTAGACACACAACTCCAAAATGAGCCAGGTTCAAAGCCTCCGCTGCCTTGCGTTCTTAGGTATGCCTGCTCACCTTCCACCCAGAAGGATTAAATTGCCCTTCTTTAACCCTAGAAGCATTCAGCAGAATGTACTAAACCACCAGGCAAAAGAGAGTCTGCTACTCCCTTGCCCTGCAGGGAGAGAAGAGCTGAAGAGCAATCACGTAATGGATGTGATGCTACAGGAAACACCATTAGTTGGAACTATGAGATCTGCGGTAAAGGCTCTTCAGCTCTGTGTGACACGTAGATGAAGGCTACTGCAAGAGTTAAACATCCCATGGCACCTTCCGTGGGATGCAGCATGGGGTGCCAGCTGCTATGGGAGAAGGTGAGCAGAGAAGGGCCTCTTCTGACCTCTTCAGCAGCAGAGCTTTAGCACCACGGGCACAGTGATGCTTGCCTGCTGACATCAGATCACACTGATATCCATTTTCCAGTCACCAAGAGGACAGATGACCCATGAAGTATTTCATGTGGAAAAAAAGAGCTTGAGAAAGAAACACAAATAGGAGCAGAACAGGCTGAAGAGGCAGGGGGGCATTCTGGGCATTCCGATGAGCAGCTCCCTCTGGAAGAGCTCCACATCAGTACAAAGTTCACCCTCTGTGCCAGGGACATTCCTGCTCCCTGGCTAGAGCAGTGGTAAACAGGTTGCAAGCTGAAAGTCTTTCAAATAGGGATGGAGAATAGAGGACAGCATGGCCAGGTGCGGCATGGATACAGGGAA
>PPHD01025947.1:0-11605 GCA_002909625.1 Bambusicola thoracicus
ACACTAACTTCCTTATAGTGCAACTGCAGCTGTCTTGACTTTTTGACTTGATTTGTCAGCCCCCCATTCTTTGCAGCCAGTGAACAACACTGAATCGGGGTGGCTCCCAGGTCTGGAAGTAGTGATGCTGAGCAGTGTGTTTTTATTCTGAGGGGCTGAGCACATATTCAAAATGAAAAGCTGGATGGCTGCAGCCAATGTCTTTGCAGGTGGTCTCTTGGCTGCAGTATGCTAGTGGGAAGGAAATGGTTTTCCTCCCTTTCCCAAGCATTAAATACCCCACACACACAAATACATACACTCCCATACACATGTATAGAACACCAGCATATTTGGCTGTAAAGAGCTGCCCAGGAGGAAGCAGTGCATGTCCTTTTGTGATGCATTTGCAGCTCTTCTCAGAAATAAGCTGCCTTTTATCCGATTTGGAAATGTAAGATGTAAATGAAGTCTGGTCCCTGATTCTTCTTGTGGGTAGTAAATGGCTTTGTTGTGTTGGTTTACTGAGTTTCCAGCTGAAAGGAGGTCTTTATAGCCTGTACTGAGCTTTGCTGTACAAGATGCACAATAGAAGTCAAAGTGATGGAAGGTCAAGTCACTGTTTTACTGGTGTCTAATAATACTGGTGTCTAATTCAAGGTTTAGATTTGTCCCTCCCTGTATTGCATAGAGCATGAGCTCTATGCCAGGGGAAGTGGCCACAAACTGAAGCGCAGGGAGTTCCACGCAAACGTGTGTAAGAACTTCTTCACAGTGAGGGTGATGGAGCACTGGAACAGGCTGCCCAGGGGGGTTGTGGAATCTCCTTCTCTGGGGATGTTCAAGACCCATCTGGGCACATACCTGTGCAGCCTACTGTAGGGAACCTGCTTTGGCATGGCGTTTGGACTCGGTGATCTCTAGAGGTCCCTTCCAGCCCCTACAATTCTGTGATTCTTCAGTCAAACCTGCGCTGTGAGTGTCACACAACATCATTGTGAAAACCACCCCTCCTAGCCCTGTAAGGGTTTCTTAGGACTGTGGGTTTTGCTGTGCAGCTTGAAGGCCAGAAATGGTGCTGCACACCTTTTTGTAGACCTCCCCTGGATTGTCTTCTTAGTCTTATAGTCTTATGGTTCCTCCAAGAGGAACTGTTTGTGTAATTGATGCTCCAGGCTCCTTCCACCCCAGCATCCCAGAGCTCCCATGTGACTTCACAAAACAGATGTTCCTTGGTGGCCAAGTGGCAAGAAACTGTCCTCGTTCATGCAATAAATCCACTGCCTCCGATTCAGTCTCCTGCTGAAATCACAGATTGCTGGAGAAAAATATTTTCTGTTGAATCTTGTGAGTGGCTTAGAGGGACAAGGATCAGTTCCTTCAGCTCTGACTGGGGAGATACTGAAGACCATTCAAGTCAGCGAAGACGTGCGTTCTGCCCTTGTTTGGAGAAAATTCAGGAATGTTCATGAATTTCAATTTGAAAGTCAGAACAGTCTTTTGCTTATGTAAAAAAATTACTTGATAAAACAGCTTTCCACAGTGCTATTGAGAAACACTTCAGTAGTCACTGGTGCCTTGAAATAGCTTAATTATATACTGCAGTTAACTTTTCCAGTTAAAGTTTTGTGAAGAGAGAAAATCCCGGTTGACTCGTTCTTTCTCAGTGGAGTTTTTGCTGCTTCACAAGAGATAACCGATGTTGTTTCTCCAACCCTGTGATAGGAACACAGTGATGCTGGCTAAAATTTCACGTTGTTCTGTTCTCTCTGTTTGTCAAATAACCATACGTAAACATGAAAGGGTAGTGATATTTCATAAAACGCTCTCTTGGCTTCTAAGTCACATCTCTGTCTTCTGCAGCCCTCTGTGGGTTCTCCTTCCTGGGTTGGTGATAGATAGATGGATATATTTAACTTGAGTGAAAAGAGGCTCTGGCACAGAGTGCATGATGCTATTTTCCCTCAGTTATTCTCTAGTGACCTGCTGAGGGAACAAATGAGAAAACAGGAGATGTGGAGAGGCTGTTACTGCCACGCTGGTGGCGATTAGGTCAGAGGGGAAATAAAATCACATCTGAATGTTTCACTTGCGCATTGACTTTTACCAGGGATGTTTGCCTTGATTACCTGGGCAAATTCCTTGCTGTTACGAAAGATGCTCTTTTGCTCCAAGGCTCAAGTTAAGACAGCTGATGTCTCATTAAACAGACAGAGGCTATTCCTCATTTTAAGAGGAAGTAAACCAGATAGATGCATTAAATAAGGAGTCAGTTGCTTGGAAGGAAGCTATGTTGAAGCTGGTCTGTACGTTGCAGTCAGATGTGCGGGGGGACATTTGCAGCATTGTATTAGCGGATTACACTCGTGCTGCCAGAAAGAGGCTATGGTTGCAACTTAGCAGCAGTTTAAGCTTTTAGCATAATTTTTCTTTTGTAGTGATATTAGCAATTTCCTGCACGCTTCAACTCATAAACTGGGCAGCAGCAGGAAGAGCTGTCTGTCGGAGCAGAAGGATCTCTGGTTCCTGGCTCTGGTGTGCCGAGGGCTGTAGCTTCCCAGGCTGCAGCAGGAAGTCATTCTGCTTTAGCATGCTTGGCATTTTCTTGGGGGATCCATAAGGCATGATATGTGAACAACTTAGTGATAAGGGAGTGAAGAGGAATGTTCAGCATGATTGATAAATGATGACCGGTAAAGGCATGGCAGGCTTTTGTCATTTGACTAAGGCATATCAACTTAAATGGAGAGAAAGATTGATGTGGGAAGTGTTATTGAAGGGCTTCACTCGTTTTGTAGTAGATATAGATGTAAAAGTGGAGGGGGGAGATCAACAGCAAAATGGTCTTTATCAGTAATTCTTGTGCAAACTTACAACATCATATGTGCAACTGGATTCAGCAATGTATTAATATATTTAACTATTGAGCAGTGCTTTTGTTTTATGCTCCAGGGCAAATACCTGGTTTCAGCATAATGCAAACTGTAAGAAAAGCAGATATATCCCCAGGTTTTATGCTGGGAGCACATAGAAATGTCAATGTAAGCCAGCTTGCATTTAAATTGTATTCATTGTGGATGTGTGATGAATGCCTGATGATGTAACCATGCATATTGATAATCATTCCCAGAAATTCCTTCCATGAATATTCTAACTGACTAGGAAAAAGAACCCCCTACGCACCCTGAATGTTTTAAGCCAAGATGCCCTGAGATCTGCAAAAGCAGTTTGAGATAGCTACAAATTTCTTAGGCGACAACCTCGTTCTCTTTAGGTAGTTCTTGAACCTGACCTTCCAGTTGGCACTATCGTTCCTGCTTCGGTCCGTGAAATACTCCTCCAAAGATGCCTGGCAGTCTCATTTGAATCTTAAGCACTTTTCTCACTCTGCAGAATATTGTGTTCCTAGCTGTTATTTATAAACCAGCAGCAGAGATGATGGTTGTAGTTTAGCAGAGGTTTATCTATGTTTAACTAGATGCCTTCAGCAAGACTGAAGAATTTAGCTAACATCAAGTCACTTAAAGCCACGTGTTGTTGGAGGAAGTAAGCTGCAGACGCACTTTGTTCTTTGTTGTGTTGCACTGTAAGTAACTAATAATGAAGAAATGGCAGCCCCCTGCTTTATTTGCAGCATTGTGGTGACAGAGGTGTGTGCTGGGCTGTGGTGGCTGCAGTGCACACTGCAAAGTTCTGAAGAGTGCAAAGCTGCATTATATATACACATGGCCAACTGTAAGTTTTCCCCGTCAAACAAATACTGTGTACCTGTTGCAAATGAAGTATGGATGCTTATTTGTTAGATCAAGAAATCTTTATCTGTTACATTTTGGCGAGTATAAGCTCATGTGGAAAGATAATTTTATTTTGAGCCGTTAAGTGTATCTGACTTCATAGTGTAGCTAACTACAGCTTTCTGGGCTATGGAGGTGGAATTACATTAAAAAGCAGCAGTCATTTGCATGAGGATGCAGTAGCTGTCCTAGCTGGTTGGCAGCTGTGTCCCTGCAACCTGATTCCAAATCTGCAGTTTTAATGTAAATTACTTGGAACAGTCTTAACAGTTATAAATGCCAGTCCAGGCCTGGACCTGCATCTCTAAGTCAACTAAAGCAGAATTTTGCTTTTTGGATATATATGATACCTTTTTTTTCCTCCGTTACCACGGTGTTTTTGATGGAAAATTGGGATGATGTGTCCCTTACTTGAGGTCTAAGTCATACGTATCACACCCGTATCTTTCTTTGATTATTCATTTCTATTTTTTTTGCCATAGCGTATTCCAGTATGTTCTGCATTTGCTTTGACCACGTGAAATGAAACATGGTGTTGAAGTCCAGTGTGATACAAGAAGTTGGTGTCTATTTTTTGTGCATAGATAAGAAAGTCAAATCTTGATGCGATCCCGTATTAATGATTTACAGACAGAAATACAGAGTTTAAAAGAGAGGTAAGTAGGAATAAACTTATCCTGTGAGATCTGCAGACATGTCTGGGAAGCCGGTTTGTGTTGCTGATTTTGAACATTATGCTAAAACGTTTCTCCCCAAATCAGTGTATGATTATTACCGATCCGGAGCAGATGACCAAGAAACATTAGCAGATAACGTAGCAGCATTTTCAAGGTAGGAGAATGATTTAAGGTTGTAGAGAGCATGTGTGTGTGTACGTGTGTGTATCTGTCTGCATTATTAGTAGGTGTGGTACAGTGTTAGAGTTTGTGCTAACAAAACTTAATTTTTCTGAAACTTCTATAAATGTTAGGAAAAAAAACTCAATGAAATCCTTCTCAGAACCTCAGTTCCTCCCTTTCTTTCCCTCAGCTACGATTTTCCATCGGAGCAGTCCCCAGGATTCATTAGCATGCTTTTAGCTTTACCTGCATTTTGTTTCTGTTGTTCTAGGTGGGACAAATATTTAATAAAAGTTGATGAAATTGTTGGGTTTTTTTCTATATTTTAAGCTGTTGTGCAGACAAAGATTTCTTGTATTATTGTACCTTTTAGGTCCAAAGTCACTTTTGACTGAACTGTTCCTCCTAAATTGAATTACTTTTGTGGCCTCCCCTGCTAAGTGTCTTTGCAGTGTTGCTGAATTGGAGCTGTGCATCCTAGCAGTGCGCTCAGGAGCAAGGTGTGAAGGCCAGTGCTCAGTACTGTGTGCCTGAGCTGGGTTCAGATTTCAGACATGGTCAGCATTTAACCATGAAATATTGTAAACGATGGGAACTATTACAAAACTGGTTTTGACTTGCAGACTGTAACTGTTCCCTGTCCTGTTATCAAAACCCAAACTCGCTCAACTCCCTTGTTCTATAAGTGCTGGGTTCAACCTGGAGTAAAGCGACGTTTGGTGGAGGAGTGTCAAAACTGATACCGCATTGCTCTGTGTTATGCTGGTTCTGCATTCCCTGAATTTCTTCTGCTGCTGCTCTGCTATCAGAGTATCAGTTCAAGTGTGGCTGGAAGGAAGGAAGGCAGCCAGAGCTGTTGAAGGTCACCCAATAAAGCAGTGGGAGAGCTGGGATCAGACTCCAAAACCCAGTCGCTGGCATAAGATGTGCTGTCCACCTGGCTTCTGACACCTACAGCACTAGCACAGAGCTTCCTTATAAGACAGAACATCATAACTGAGGTTGTCTGCTAGGTCGTCCTTTCCCTTTGCAAAGGGGAACCCTCTCACCTATTCTAATGGAATGTTGAACTTCAGAATCATTTGAGCACAGGTTTCCGGGTCCGGGATCTTGATTCTTAAGTGGTCCCCACTTGTAGCTGCTGAGGCACCTCCCGTGGTGGTGAGATTTTCATTTATTAGCCCTTGGGTCTAAAACTATTGAGCGCAACGTCTGTGTGTCTGATGGCTTCCTGGCAGCACATCTAGAAATGCAAACCTCGTATATGGATTTGTGATTATTCTGTTGTAGGACTTAACTTTGGCACAAGCAACTTCAAAAAGCCTTTATTATGATGCTGTTGAGAGGGGCATGTCCTAACCATGGCAAGAATCCAGGACTGCTATTTTGGGGTCAGTCCTTGAATCTCAGTCTTTGTATTTTTGAACGTGTTACTCATTATCTCCCTATTCCCGAGTACGGCTGATGGGTAAGTATGAAGTAAGATGGACTTTACACCCACAATGATCACAAAGTCAGGCAACTTTGTGAAAGAAGTGTGTACACAGAGCTTTGCTAGCAATGATCAGAGAACTCTCATTGATTTCTCCAGTCAGAAGCTTAATTGTGTGCTGTTTCAGGACTTAAGGTTCACTCCAATTGAAGATGTTTATAATGTCTTTAAATATTTATATGTATAAGTGTTTGTGTTTGAATGGAAAAGAAAAAAGAATGAAATAGAACCCGGAGCATGAGTTTTGTAGCCCAAACATTTGTGGTGTGCGCTGCAAGGTTATTTAGTTGGCTGCCATGTCTAGAAAAAATATCTGTTAAATTTGAGCCCTTAATTTTTTGGCAATGTAATGGTTGCACTTACAATGGAGATAGATTATCATTCTGGAGCGATGTAGCAAATGAATGGTTGTGTTGATAGATAATGCAATACCTTTGGAATGGCTCCTGCGGTTTTTGGAACAGTGCAGGTCATATCCATTTGCTGATAAAATCAAAAGTCCTGTCCTCTTGACAGCACAGGAGCTTAAAGTACTTTGGACCTGTAATCAGATACTGCCGCATAAAGTGCCCCCAAAAGACCAAGGCTTAAGATGAGACTAATGATAATTACAGCGACTCTCCTCTGGCTTCCAGTTTATCTGAGATTGATGCTGATGTGAAGAACCAGTGCTTGCATCTCAACATCAACATTTTCCTGCTAAAGCCAGATCAGTTTTTCTTTCAGTTTTCAAATGAAGTGGAGACAGCAGTTGCATAAATGAGGCATTAAGGCCAGAGACAATTATTTAGGATGTGAGAGCATGCATTATTCCCTATGGCATCTGACTTTATTCACCTTGCGTTTGTTCTGTGTTCCAAAACACCACACGTCCTTCCAACACTGCTCTGTCTGGTGATTAAATTCACCCTCAAGTTGTCAAGAAACCAATGGGCCTGAATGAAGAGTATGTTTCAAGACAAGGGTGAGCTGCCTTTGGCTTGATGGCATTCAAGAAATCAATCTGAAATCTCTCAGCATTTTAATGAAAATTAGCATGTGTGTTTAGGAAGATGTTTCCAATAATCTGCTGTGACAGGTTCTGCCACTGACTTCCCAGTGGCGTTTGGAGAAGATGTGTTTTGTTGTCACATACAGGGAACATCGTTTCTTCTTTATCGGTGATAGCACTGACACATATTTTCTGCAATTGTGTCATCGTGTAGTTGGGGGTTAAGGGCATTAAAATGACTGGGCACGGGCCTTTAAAACCATAAAAAGGCTGAAAATCTGACTAGGATCAAACATGTCAGGTCACAGGGAGGAGAGAAGAAATGAATGCTTTCAATGAGAAGTTGGTTATGTTTCTGCCATGTCTTCCACTTCAGATTCAGAGTGCCCTGAAAAAAAGTTGTCATGTGGATGATGAGACATCTGGGGAGAGAAAATATTTTCCTTGTGCGAAAGCAGCTGTTTATTACTTGGCCCTGCACAGCAATAGCACGTGCCTGTTCCGATGGGAAGGTGGGAAGTAGGCGCTGGAGGAGAGGTTAAGGTTATCAAAGCAGGTAGGGGCTGGGATGGGGCCTTTGCCTGAGCGGTGTGTCCTTTCCGAAGCACACTGCTTGCGATGCACTGTGAAGGGACTTCGTGTGAATTTGGAGAAGTGAGAGATGCCGCTTGAAAATGTTACATTCTGAAAATTTCAGTGGTTTTTCACAGCCTGCTTTGGCAGGGGGGTTGGACTCGATGATCTCTAGAGGTCCCTTCCAACCCCTACCGTTCTGTGAGTACTTCTCTGTCTTGCCCAATTGCAAGATAACTGATGTTATGATATTTTTGGATAGGGGAGAAAATGGGGAAAGCCCATGAATGCCCCTTCACTTTCATCCTTCTTTCAAAACAGCTTTTTGGTGAAGCTGTCTGGATTAGGAGTGCTCCCCAGCTTCTGGCTGGGAGGAAAGATACAGTAACCTGCAGTTGCCGATTATAGCTCAGGAGTGTCAGCTTGGCTTAGAAAAGTTGTGGGTGACCAGAAGACGATGAATGAAAATTGCATGAGGCCTTAACAAAAATGCTGGAAACGCTTTTGCTCAAAGAATAGGAGGAAGCAGGTCTTGTGTGCAGCCTAATGAACGTGTGCACTGATGTCTGGGAAACGCTGTGCTTGTTTTTCGCATACTATTGTTAAGGGTATGTCCCCATGGCTTGTCCAGAAAATAAGTCATTTCAGATGCCTGGTAAACTTGCATCTGAAAAAAAATCCATGTTAAGTAAGGTCTGAAGCTGCTTCTGTCAGAATATAATGCAAAGGTGGTGATCCCGTCAGTGTTCTTTGCGAGACCCAGTCAGTGCTCAGTTAGGAGGACTAACCTGATAATGGTCTAGAGCATACAACCTAGTGAGATGCAAGGAGAAAAGCTGGGTTGTTTTTATGTTGTTTATTTTAAGGGGATCAGAAGAGAGATTTGTTTAAACACTGCGGCTAATAAATCTGATACCAAAAAGCTTGTGGACAAGTATTTGATGGCATGTAAGAGTGAGTGGGGAAAGGAGGGTGTTTGCTGCTTCTAACAGCATTGTTATTCTTGTATATTTTGCTGGGGGGGAGATAGAAGATTTTGCCTCTTTCTGCTTCTCTGAGCTGGAAGCACTGAAGGAGTTTTTCTGCTTCAGGACTGATACTCAAATGTGTGCTTGGAAGTGGCAGTCATTTGCACAAGGTAAAAATCCTATGGGTCAGGAACAGCTGAGAACTAGGAGACTGCGGAAGAAGGCATTTTGCATCCTTATGCTTCTAAGCTAGCCTGTAAAATTGAGCAAGGTTATGAAAGGATTTGTGTTTTCTTTGTATTTGCTGGGGAAAGATGTCTCAGAGCAGGGAGAAAGCCTTTGGAATGAGGATTAGGAAGAAGAGGGATAGAAGTCATGTTTTCTTTGTCCCACCCTCAGCTCATCTTCTCCTGAAAAATAACAATCTGATACAATGGTATGAAAACAAGTCCAAGGAGGCATGCTTACAGTGTGTGTCTTGGCATCAAATGTTACAGCTGTGTCCCGCAACTACATCCTTTCCAAGCACCATAACCATCCTTCTCCCTGGGGAGTGCTTTCTGGAGAACTGTCATGGCTTGTTGCTCCATGGCTTAAGAAATCTGGGTCTCATCCTAACTCTGTCCCAGGTTTCTTATGGAAATGTCTCTTGATCTTCCAGTAAAATGAAGATATTTGTCTGTTCTCCCCCTTTTTTCTTCTCTCCCCCCACCCCAACCAGTCTGTTTATGCAAGCTCAAGCTGACTGCTACTCACAGAGCGTAGTCTAAGGATAACAAAGGCTCTGGTTGCCATCTTCTTGCTAATGACAGTAGTCAGTTTCCCTCAGGCATTCTAGTGCTGAAAGGGTAGTCAGGTTCAGCAGTACTATTGACTGAACTTTTAATTATTTTCTTTAATTAAAACTCAGTAGCTGTATTCTCATTTGCAGTCCTTTCAGAGGGAAGGGGTGCATCAGTGAGACATTGAGGGGGTAAGCCTATTACTGCTTGCAGAGCACCTTTGCACCTTTCTCAGAGCACACCTCTGAGAGCTAGCACCTGCTGATGCGCACCTCCTTGCGGATTATACTGAAATGCCTTTGCTGCAGTGTTACCTCATGGCCAAGAAAAACTCTGATTTCATGGCTACCCCCGCCATGAGTGCATCCATACTGAGATGGTTTTGGATATTGAAGTGCTGTCCAGCTGATGCTCTGAGAGGGATTGTTGTTTGTTGCGCTCCAGTGGTGGCAGAAGGCATAGGTAAATTTCTGTGTCTAAGCATGTGATGTTCACCCTAATCACAACTTCAGGTGGGTTTTTTTAGTTCTTATTTGGAGTCAGCTTTTGTCTGTAGCTGAGCTGAAGACCCCAGTGGAGAATATGGCCGTGGCTCTGGGTTGGTGTGTTTTATGGTGGATACATTGGAAGCAAAGCGAGGTCGGGAACAGCTGAGTGGGTTCTGGGCCAAGTCATTCAAGGAGTAGATTATAGTTTACTCCCTTGGGAAAGCAATTGTGCTACACATTCTTTTTCTGTAACAAATTACAGTGGCTGCATTTGGTCTTTTCCTGGAAGTCTCAATTCGTTGTGGGCTGTCCCTGGACCTGCAGTTACTTTTCAATGAAGTATGTGTCACACAGCAGCTTGTGACTGCTGGGGATGGGGCCTCCTGGGGACTCCTGCATTGTAAAAGGTGCTAATAGAGATGCAGTGCAGCCAATTTCTCCAACTATCTCATCTGAATACAGCTAAGGCATGCTCCTGCCGATCTGTTTTCTGCAAGAAGAGGCATGGTGAATTGTTTCTGTGTGCTTTCAATGCAGACGCCCATAGTATAGGGACAAGGAGACATGAGAGCACTGGTCAGGCTAGCTTTACCCAAAAATTCTGTATCCTTTGGCTCCCTGGTCCATTAAGGGAATCACTGAGGGAAGAGAGAGGGGAACTGGTGACTTCTGTTATAGAATCACGTAGTCATTAATGCTGGAAAAGACCTCTAAGATCACCATGTCCAACCATCATCACTACCGTGCCCACTCACCCATGTCCTTCAGTGCCACATCTCCGTGGTTCTTGAACACCACCTCCCTGGCAGCCTGTTTCATTGCATTATCACTCTTTCTGAGAATAAGTTTTTCCTAAAATCTAACCTGAGTCCTGCACATCCTCTGTAATCTACTTCTGCCACAGGGCTTTCGCGGAAGCTAAGATTCACTGTAACCATTGTTTTGCAGTTCCTGTCTTTTCTTTCAAATGATACCAGCCAACGCTTTTCAAAGAATCTTTGCTTCCTTTCACCCTTCATTGTTTTGGCTTTTTTTTTTTAATCCCTTCTAGCTATTTCTTCTTGGCTTTGTGCCTTTTGCAGCTCCCTTTACGTGTCTGGGTCACACACTGAAGCTCTGCTCTAGGTCCAGCACCCTGCTGCCTGCCGCTTTGTGTTGCTTCCTCCCCTCCAGCTTTCACCATTTTTTCTCCTGATAACAGGAAAATCTGCTCTTGGACATTCGGAGCAATAACCTCAATGATGCAGATATTTTATTCTGTTTCTCTGTGTCAGATGGAAGCTGTACCCCCGGGTGCTCAGGGACGTGTCTGTAATGGACCTGTCAACCTCAGTCTTGGGGCAGAAAATCAGCATGCCGGTTTGCGTTGCGGCGACTGCTATGCAGCGCATGGCTCACCCTGATGGAGAGACGGCGACCGCTAAAGGTAAATAGCAAAGAGTCCCTGCAGTCCTCTTGCTCCTGTCTTTGAATAAATGAAGTTAAGCCTCGGGGGGAAGGGGACAGGCGAGTGCTTTTTTTTTTTTTCCAGTGTCTTCAGATGGAGAAGATAGATGCTCTGGACATCAGAAAAGGAGGTGACCTATCTGCATCTCAGATTTAAGGCATGTGGTTTTTGCCCATACATCTTCAATTGCGTTTGCAGTCTGATAACGTGTCAGTATAGTAGCTTTTAATTTTCAAGAGTGAAAAGGGAGGG
>PPHD01025948.1:0-11605 GCA_002909625.1 Bambusicola thoracicus
CAAAAAAACAAAAAAAAAAAACCCAGGCAAAATCTTAATCCATTTGTAATACTGTCTTACTTGTCATTAAACTGAGTAAACTAAATGACAGTGGGAAAAATATTAATCCAGATCATTTTGAAAGCAGTAAATAGAAATTTTATGGTGATTCATAGTGCGTTCATAAAGTTGATTTGCTGTCATGATTGCTATCAGACTGATAACCATTTGATCTACAAAACTGCAGGACAACATGTTTTCCGTACTAGGACTGTAGTTGGGAACATAAATACTGATGTATTATTTACTGGATTATCATCAGAGCTTATAAAAACAGTAATTTGTCTAGAAACATCACCACTATTTTAGTAGAAATTAAAACATGTTTTCTTAATCAATGGGGGATGTCCTTGTCTGTGGGAGGGGGTTGGAACTGGTTGGAAGTTGGAACTTGGTCTTAAAGGTCTCTTCCAGTGCGAACCATTCTGATTCTATCTTCAGTCTTCTTGACTCTTCTACTACTGTAAAAGATGCGTGGCTTTGGGTGCTGGAGCTAATGACTGTTGGTCTGGCTCTCTGTGGAAGTTACTTCTGCTCTTCAGTTCCTCATCTCACCCACTGGGCTGACTAAGGTCTGTGAATCACAGAGCACTGCAGCCCATGGTAGTTCTCCAAGAGGCTGGCAGATGTGCAGATCAAGCAGCCACAGGTTAGTGTGTGATTGAGCACAAGTGAGGGAGAGTGGTGAGCAGGGACCCAGCTGTAATGAAGGAGGAGCAGAGACTTTGGTGTCTCTATGTTTATTTAGGGGGGAGAAGATGCTCTACAGTAGTGGTTCCCAATGTACATTCTGGAGGCTCATTGCAGGGGAAAGAGGCAACACAGGTGGTAGACCCATGAAGGAGAGAGCACACTGTTCAAGTTGCGACCTCATAGCTAGCCTGACATCACTGCAGACTTTTTAATATCCCATTTGTACCTCTGTGGGCTGAACAATTTTAGTATGTTCTTGAGGCCCTTCATGCTGCCTACATGAGGAAGACAGTCAGTCCGGGTTTCCCATCAAGCTAACAGATACTTCTAGTGAGCAATTTAGGGTATTATAATAATAATAACAATAATAATAAAATAGTCCTCTGGATGAGCCTGTTTTGCATTAGTGTGTATGTGTCCCAATTTCTTAACATACAAAGCATTAACTCCCAGAGTAACTTTTCCAATAGGCCTCAGTTTGACTTATTAAAGTAGAGCTCCAGGTTTAAATTCTGGCCAGAATACGCCAATGTATAATTCCTCCTGTATTCCTGCAGGAAATCCTTCTTTCTTTTCACTTTTCCAGTCTTTCAAGATGCAATTGCACTCATTGATGCAATTTCCAGGCTTAAAGGCAGAATTCTGTGTCCTGCTGACCTTACATTACAGCTGTTGAACAGATCTTAGCAGAAAAGGAAAGGAAAAGAGAAAAACAACTGAGCAGCTCTGATTTATGGATATATTGATAATGCCTGGTTGCCTGTCTTTTTTCTCACCCAAAGCAAAGCTGTTGGGATCTGTATCATGGCTCCTAGTCCTGCATTCTGTTCCTTGTAGGATTCTTTCCTTTTACAGTCAGGATGACTCTTTCCACTCAGTTCACCTCTGGTCAGTGTGTAGCCATCAGTCGGATCAGTCTTTGGTTTGAAACTTACATGGGTGGAACAGGGAGTAGAGAGTAGTTTGGTTTTGAAGTTGTTTTCCTACAAACATCTCCTTTCCACATATGAACTGGTCATCCAGTGAAAAATCTCCATGTTATTCCATGTAGACAGGGAGGGACTGGGACCTGGTTATTACCCCGTCATCTCCAACAAGCATCGCATTGATGACAGCGTCAACACTTCCAAACACTCCCCAGTTAAGATGCAAATGGATGAGTGCTGTAAGGGCTGATCTCTGAATGCACAGGAGATTGCTTAGATAAAAGAGAAAAGTACACATGTAAAGCCTACCTAGAAACATCGGTACACCTCAAATTAATATTTTACAGTCATCAGTAGTATTTACCAAGCCCAACCCAATCTCAGAGGTGAAACACAGCAAGAACTTGATAAGGTAACCTCAAATTGAGCAAAGAGGACAGGCTAGCCATGCTGGGGAATGTAGTTAAGAGTTCTCATTTCCTGTTTATTCCAAGCCTACTCTCTCATTGTTAACTCACAGAATGGAATCATAGTATTGTTGGAGTTGGAGGGGACACTTAAAGGCCATCCAGTCCAACTCCCCTGCAGTGAACAGAGATACCCACAGCTCCACCAGGTGCTCAGAGTTCCATCCAGCCTGACTTTGAATGTCTCCAGGGACAAGGCAGACACCACCTCTCTGGGCAGCCTGTGCCGGAGCTTCAGCACCCTTATTGTATTATCTTCTTATCTCCACTCTATATATCTCCTCTTGTAGTTTGCAAGCATTTCCCCTTGTCTTCATACTTCTGTCTTCAGTCAACCTGTTATTGGATATGATTTACTGAACAGTTTTCCTTTGGTGCATTCCTCTTATCTCTGCAAATTCTTCATGATAATATTCTTAACTTCTTTTCAATTGAAAATGAAGAAGTGAGCAACCTTTTGTTGCTGATCTGCTGCTGCTGTGTCTGATGCTGTTGTTCTAAATACCACAAATTCAGCATCACTGTATCAGCCGGTCATGAGCTTGTGTACTTTCAAGCATTTCTGCTTTCTGCTCTGGGATACTAAACATCATATGTGTTTTGCAGTAGTAGCATATTTCCAGCCATCTGTAATTGCCTCCTACTTGCATATGCTTAGTCACTGCATACAAACATACACCTTCTGCTGAACTTTATAATTATGCTCCCTTCTAGTAAAGCTCATTATGCTTTTAGCCGTATGGTATTCTACAAAGCCTCTTTTGACAATAGTAGAGCCCAGTAATCCAGATTTACCACCAAGGAGGCAAGTGGAGATTATTTAACCAGCACATTATTTTAAGTACTTATTTTCTCATGTGATCTGGTGACATTCTGATAGAAGTTTTGTTGTTGTCATCAATTTTGCCAAGCAATGAAAAAAACAAATGGAAAAAGAAAAGAAGTTAACAGTGGTAGAGCCAAAACATCATCACAGGAATACTTTAAAACAGTGCAACTTAATTACTATTTCACTATCAATTTGTTTGGTTTTTTTAAGTGGATTTTTAGGAGGAAGATTTGCCCACCTCAGAAATGTGAGGCTCATGACTACCCAAATTTCTTCCAGTAGCAATTTTTTGAGTTCATTAGCAAGTCTACTGTTCAAGGAAATCTGTCTTCTCCCAGCCCGGGGAGGTGGTGCAGTCACCGTCCCTGGAGGTGTTCAGAAACTGTGTAGATGTGGCACTGAGGGACGTGGTGAGTAGGCATGGTGGGGGTGGGTTGACTGTTGGACAGGTGATCTTAGAGGTCTTTTCCAACTTCAATGATTCAGTGATTCTACGACACCCAATATTTGATTATTTAGCCACAGCATAGGTTAATGTATTTTGGGAAGTCTGTCTTTCAAGCATATGGCTTCCTGGGATCTGGACCAGCACTTAGAAGTGGGCATTTTCATCCCAAACCAGGGATAAATCTAATGATAATTAGTTGTATTTGGGAAAAGAGAACATGTATTTCAAACTTTACTAATTTATTACCGAAGATACTATCCTGAGAGAGGAACCAGGTACTGATTGCAGAAATATTCAATCATCACAGCATTTTGAAAATCCAAGAGTAGGGAGGAATGCCAGACTGCAGACCATCTAAAGGATTTAAGGATCTTTTCTCCCTTAGAGTTTGATAACATTTTAAAAATAATTTAAAAAAAAGTAATCTAAAAAAGATTAAAAAAAAAAAACAACAATGCACAACACACTCCTTCCCCTAAATTACTCTTTATCATTTTCATATTTCAGTGTGTAGGAAGAACAAGACTAGGCAACATAACAGTGGAGGTCTGTGTCCACCTGACCAGGAAGACCAAGCGGATGAGACTTTCTGCTTGGAGCAAATAGCAACAACCCCATTGTCTTTGTGAGCACTGGTTCTCATGGGGGACTTCAACCACCTCAGTATGTGTTGAAGGGACAACACAGCAGGGCAGAAGCAATCCAAGAGGTTCATGGTGTGCTTTAATGATCACTTCCTTCTCCAAGTAATAGTGGAGACAATGAGGAGAGGTGCCACAGCTGCATCTTGTTCTCATTAGCAAAGAGGGGTTGGTGGGGAATGTGAAGGTCAAAGGCATCCTTAGCTTGCAGTGCACATGACATGGTAGAGTTCAAGATCCTTAGGGCAGCAAGGGGAATGGATAGCAAGCTTACAACCCTGCCGTTCAGGAGAGGAAATCTGACCTTTTCAACAATCTACTTGCTACAGTCCCATGGAATGAGGTTCTACAGGGAAGAGGGACCCAACAAAGCTGAGTCATTTTTAGGGATCACCTCTTCCAAGCTCAATAACAATGAAGCTCAACAAATAGCAAGTCAGGCAAAAATGACAGGAGGCCTGCATGTATGAACAAGGAACTCCTGGCCAAACTCAAACACAAAAAGGAAGCTTACAGAGGCTGGAAACAAGGACAGATAACCTGGGAGGAAAACTGAGTGTCAGAGAGTCTAGGGATGGAGATAGGAAAGATAGAGCCAACATGGAATTTAACCTGGCAGGGGATGTTAAAGGAATGAAGGACGGCTTCTACAAGAATATCAGTGATAAAAGAAAGACTAAAGAAACTATGGAGACTCTGCTGAATTAAACAGGAAGCCTGATTACGCAGGACAGTGAAAAGGCCAAGGTACTATATGCCTTCTCCAACTTAGTCTTCACCATATTACTGGTCTTCAGGAACACCATGGCCCAGAGGCTGGTGTGAAAAGCTGGAGAATGGAAGATGTGCCCTTGGTGAAAGATGATCCGGTCAGAGAATATCTGACATTCACAAGTCCATGGGCCCTGATGGATTTGCCCACATGCTGAGGGAGCTGGCACTTCTGGTTGCAAGGCCATTTTCTATAATCTTTGCTCTATTGTGGCAACTGGGAGAAGTGCACTAAGACCAAGGGAAAGCAAATGTCACTCCTATCTTCAAAAATGGCAAGAAGGAGAACCCAGGGGACAGCAGGCTGGTCAGCCTCATCTGAATCCCTGGAAAAGGTGATTCCGTTGTTAATTCTGGACATTTTCAGGTGCATGAAGTACAAGAAAATATTCAGTAGTGGTCAGAGTAGATTCACCATGAGGAAATCATGCTTGACCAACCTGATTAGCTTCTATAATTAAATAATGATCAGCCTGATGGATAAGAAACAGCAGTGGATATTGCCGGACTTCCTGAACTTCAGTAAGGCCTTTGACACTGTCCCTCGTAACATCCTTGTAAAGAAACTGTTGAAGTATAGGCTGGATGAGCAATGAGGTGGATCAAAAACTGGCAGAACAGTTGGGTGCAGAGGGTAGTGGTCACTGGTGAAAAATCTAATCGGAGGCCAGTAATGAGTGTAGTACTTCAGGGATCAGTACTGGGTTCAGTCCTGTTCATCATTCTCATTAACAGTCTGGACGATGGTGCAGTGTACATCGTCAGTAAGTTCTTGGATGACATAAAACTGCAGGGAGTAGCTGACTTGTGAGCAGGCTATGCTGCCATCCAAAGGGTCTTGAGTAGACCAGAGGTGAGCTGGCAAGAATCTCATGAAGTTCAATGAGAAATGTACAGAATCCTGTACTGGAGAGGAATAACTCCAGGCACAAAGACATGTGGAGGTACACAGCTGGAAAGCAGCTCTGTGGAAGAGGACCTGGGGGTCCTGGTGGGCACCAAGTTGAACATTAGCTAGCAGTGTGTCCTTGCATCATTATAAAGAGGCTAATGGTGTCTTAGGCTGCATTAAGCAAAGTATTGCCAGCAGTTTTAGAGATGATCCTTCCACTCTACTCAGCATTAATGAGGGCACACATGGAGTGCTGTATCCAGTCCTGGGCCTGCAGTACAGTAAGAGACATGGACATATTGGAAAGAGTCCAACATAGGGCAAGCAAGGTGATCAAGGGACGACAGTACCTGTTAGAGAGTCTGAGAGAGCTGGATTTGAGACTTGAGCTTTGGGAAGGCTCAGGGGAGAGAGTGCCTCCATAAGGAGACCTATGAGTGTGCACAGCTGGGCATGAGGGCAAGGCATGCTCAGCCTCTCCATCAGCACTGCTAAAATAGATCTGCTTCTTCTTTTGGATGCAACCATGCTCACAAGCTCTCCCACTTTACACCAAGCATATGGGATAATAGTTCTGCACAACAAAAATGTATTACATAAAAAAGATGGTAAAAAACAAAAGAAAGAGACAATACAAAAGTACCTAACTGGATAGCTGGAGAAAGTTGTAGTTAAGATCCAGATTTTATGTTGATATTTTATGTAAAGTGTTGTAATTATATTGTGACTTGATCGAAGCACAAGCTTTTCAGAAAGGAAAAGAATAAAACACATTGTCTCTGCATTGAGACTGTAGAAATAATTCTTAAGTTGATGAAGAATAAGCACTCCTTATAATGCAAGAATATAATTAGCTAGCTAAAATAATGAGCTCTCTTTTGAAATTATTAAGGGATAAAGCAATTCTAAGGAAATAAGAGCATTAAGAGAGAAATAAATGCCATGCAAGACAACACCAGAGAGAATTTCTAGTTATCCTTCTCTAGGTTTGTATTCATGAGTCACACCACTATTAACTTTGTCTGTGGACATGCAGTTTTGTTTTTACTTTCACACAGTAAGACTAAAAAGGCACGTGTATAAGGAACAGGGGAAAAGAAGTACATTAAGTACATTAATAAAAAATAGGTACCTAGACTTCACTGATAAATGGACTGAGAAACATAGGAAAGAAAACAAATGGATCTCTGTAAATACCTGACATGATTCTCCCTTCGTTTTAATGGGAAAAAACATTCTCCAAAGCAGAAGGAAAACCCTCAACTTTGACATTTGACATCTGCAATGCATTTGGAGAAGAAAAATGATTTTCAAAGCTCAGATTAAATCAGATGAGTACACCGATAGCAATAAGATTAACTGCTACTGATAAAGGTAGGAAGTAAGTGGGATTTTTGATGTTTTTGTTACCTTAAAATCTAGCTGAGCTACCTGCTGGCTGCTAAATATTATTAGCTCCATAATGAATCTCTATTGTATGAAGTCTAAAGTATTGGAAGGAAGAACTAGAGATGCTCACACTTTTGGTTTGCTTCTCGTTGTTGTACAGAGGAAGAGGAGGATGCGGGAGGTGGTGTCTCCAAGAAGCTCCTGAGCACAGGGTAGTAGGTGTAGATTGACGGGTGCAATGGAGGTGATATCTTGGCTGGTGGAGGGATCAGATGGTACAAAGGGACTGCAGTAGAAAGAAGAGATGGTGCAGAAGCAATCTTGTGTTTTCCAGAATATCAGCAACTTCATGGCAGTGAGAGTCTGAGAGGGTTACGGATGGTTCTCTGTTCTCTCTCTTTTGTATGTGCTCAAATTTCTCAGTGTATATTATACAGCCTCACTCCCCCCATCCTGACTCTCATCCTAGCTCAGCTTGACATGAATGTTTGGGAAATTGGGTCCATGGTTCTATTTCCCAATTCAGTTTTCATAAAAGGATTAGTTGGCTCCGCTTTGTGTACTTGTCTAATTACGGCCCAGAATTGTTAGGCTTTGCTACAGGAATGGCTAACATTATACTATGGAGTCTATTATATAGAGCTAAGATTTACATGTGTGAAATATCCTTCTTGGTTTTATTGTCTATGTAAATGTTGGCATCACTTGAAATTTGTCACTTTATGGTGGTGATGTGAGAGTAATTTGGGGATCTTGTTTGTGTCCCAGTAGAGAAAGGTATACCAATTTTCATTTCAAGTAAGCTTACCCGGTATTTAAGCTTCATTTGCCTATTGCACAACGGAATTGATGTCACCTTGGATCTCCAGGTTCCAAAGCGCTGGCATTATTTATGTTAATGCAGGTGTACATTGCAAGGAATCATCGAGTCATAAAGGTTGGAAAAGACCTCTAGGATCATCTAGTCCAACCATCAGCCCAACACCACCATGTCCACTAAACTTCCAGGGACCGTGAACCTACCACCTCCCTGGGTGGCCCGTTCCAATGCATTATCACTTTTTCTGAGAATAAAATTTCCCCATTATCCAACCTGAAACTGCTGTGGCTCAGCTTAAGAATAGCCATGTTTTTGTGTCTTACACTGGTACACTGTAAGATCTAGAAGTCTGACAATAAGGTCAGAAGAAAATGGAGGCACCAGCAGTTTCATCTCGTAACTTTTCATTGCCTTACACCAAAAAGTGTGCAGAGTTGATTTATCTTGGGTATTAATATTTTGAGCCCATGCTATTGGTTTACAATACCTGTATCTACCACAACACCACAAACAGCTCATAGTTCCCATCACTTCAGTGACTACTCTTGGGATATTTGTGTCCCAGGTAAGACAAAGATTTATGTGTTTCCATGGCTCCTGCACTCTTGAAGCTCTCACGTACAACTTGGAAAGAAAGTTTATGTCCCACATGAGTCTTCAGGAACTGCCCTTTTCTACAAAGGTGAATTTTGCCTCACTGCCAAACTATCAGTTTCTTGTACAGCCAGGCCCTTGTGACAATACTTATAATATCTTTCACATTTACCTTTTCAGTAATAGTAATAGTTTGATCTCCATGTTCTTCTGGATTGTTGTTCCCTCTGCTCGATTAGTTGTTATTTGCTGAATAAATTGGCCATTTCAGTGCCTCGGACGCTCTGCACCACTGGCAACCACAGTGGTTGGCACTGAAGAGAGTGACCTGTTAAGCTCTGTCCAGATGTTGCTGTCTTGCCTGGCAAGCATTGCTGCTTTGGCCTCTAAGTCATTTGCTGTTCAGTGTTGGCAAAGGCAAGGTTCATGCTTCTTCATCCTTGCTTTTCATTTTCAGTGGATTCTCTGAAATTGTCTAATACATGTACGATACAGAGATCAACTTTTCCCTCATATCTCATAACTGGTTTTAATCACATTAATGTGTATGGAAGATTACAGCAGTTTCTATTGCAGGACTTTGAGTCATCCATGCTTTTTCCAGTATTTAGTTTATTGTTCTTTTTCTCTGGTTTCCTGTTTTCCGTTAACTTGAAATCTGATCTTAAATCTTCCAAAATCTTTTCATCTCCAAGATAATAGATTTTGCAATTAGTCATTGCACTGCCAGCGTAATGCACTTACTGGAACTGTCTGAAATTGTTTTGCTATTTCGGTGCTTTCCTTGTGAGTATCTGAAAGGGTACCATATGCTGATCTCATTTATACCTGCTTAAATCCAGAAAGACTATGCTGAAGTCAGAAGATACACCCCTCTGTTAAGTTCATGTGTTCAGGATAAGAATCTGGGCCTACCTCATTTTTACTTTAGTCTTCATTTTTTGGAGTGGGAGAATCCCCTTTCCTCTACAGTAAGTCTTGTGTTCCAAAACAGAAAACACATTTGAACAAAAGTTTATAGCTCTTGCTATTAAGCTTTTTCAGAGTGATAGTTTGTCTCAAATTCATTTCTTTATGACAGCAAATCCCTGTCAGGGGAGCGATAATAGCAGGAACTTTTTTTACTGTACAGTAGCACAATGAGATGCTGATATTTTCTTAGTACTTTGGTTTCATGTTAATAAATGATTGCCTTCCACTACAAACCTGCATTCTGAACTTTGAGTGAAAGAGAATGTTTCCTTCCTTGGAAAAATGCATTGTAAATGAAAATAGTTAATTACTTTCTTTTCGAAACTACCTATTAGAAGGTGCAGAAAAAGATTCCATCTGTTACCTCGATTCCTCAAGGTTTGTAGAACTGCAGTCCTTACAGTGGTTTGAGATGTCCGATCCTATCTTTTATTTGGAACATACTTCAAAAACTGTTTTGATAATAGCATTTCAGGTTAGGTTGGTAGTCTAAAGAATCAGTCTCGAGCAATGGACAGAAGACCACAATTTAAAAATACATGTGTGTGGAAATAGAGCAAAATGCCTGTCCACAGGTTTCCATGGATGAGGTGGAGATGGTGCTCAGTGTGTTGGGTGGAGGGGATGAGCTGTGGAACTGGAGACACACTTGCCCTGCTCACTGGTAGGATGGCAGCAGATGTACAACAGACCATACTTACTGCAGGTTAAATCAGAAGTTTTCCTTGTGGTTAATTATTATTAGGTACTTAACTATTTCATTCTTTAACAGTGTTCTCCAGCTTCAACCATGTCTCGTGTGTCTTTGCAAAGTCCCCTCCATTTTGCCACTGGCATCAGCTTTCACACATCATATGTTATCGTCTTCCAAATGCCACCTTTGCCCTGGCCTACACTCTTCCAGGCCAAGTGGCCTCTGCCTATTTTCCAAGGATGTCTTTCCATGCTTATAGGCTGATAATGACAAGGCTGTAGCTAAGCCATGACTGATAAAATAATTTTATTTTTTATTTAAATTCACACCTCATTATGTCACTAAGACCATGTATTATCTGGAACAGAGGTAGTCATCATGTAGTTTCAAGGTTGCTTTTCCTTTTCTCAGCCCTACACTTCCTTGTCTGTCTGTCTGCACTTATTAGGGTACCAGATCTCACTGTGTAACACACAGGTCCCAGTCCAACAAAGTACTTGACCGTATGACTAGCTTAAAGCATCTATTAAGGCATATGCTTATGCACTTTGATGAGTGCTCTGCCAAGTAATTTCTGTGCCTTGCTGGGAAAAATAAAACGATAACATGCCAAGAGTTTGAAATGACTATGAGACCGTCATTAATGAATGCACTGACATGGAATATTTACTTTTCCAAATAGTCTTTCACTGTGCCTTCTCTTTAGTGCATGGAATTTCAGAGCAGGGATTGAGCTATTTAGCTGATGAATAGCTGTGCAGCTTAGCTATGTTAGCTAGTAATCATATGAAAGATCTCTTTATTATTGCAAAGGGATGGACCAGAGAGAAGGAGAATCAAAGATGGAGCAATAACACAGTAAACGAGATGACTATTCCTCTTTAATGGACAGTACAGAGAGTGAAATTCTGCCAGTGCCAAATCAGTGTAACTGAGGAGAATCCAAGCAGTGCTATTTAGAGGATTGCAGTCCAAGATGGATTAAGGTTCAGATTTTGCTCAAGCAAGGATTATTGCTTTAGAGGCCAAAATTCCAACAAGAAGAGAGCCTGTAAGACTGCAGAGAAAAAGGAAAAAGTTGTAACCTTATCTCAGTGTCTTCCCATCCATAAAGGAGCAGTTACATTTCATTTGTCTCTCTCTGGGTTGTCCCTGGGGCTGTTCTGATGGGAGCATTGTGCTCTCTGAGAGCCATTGGTCGAGAGGAGCTGTGTCCTGATTTCAGCCCCATTCCTGCTGCATTCCCTTCTGTGTGAGGAGCCCTGGTGGTGCTCCCTCCCCTGCTCAGAATCACAGAATCACAGAATGGCCTGGGTTGGAAGGGACCTCGAGGATCATGAATCTCCAACCCCCCTGCCGGGCAGGGCCACCAACCTCCACATTTATTAGACCAGGTTTCCCAGGGCCCCATTCAACCTGGCCTTGAACAC